>ML799407.1:214895-234619 GCA_009831015.1 Picea engelmannii
TGTATATCTGTGTTTATGGTTGCATCTCTGATACATTTCTGTTATATTATTGAATATATGCAATATCTCTGTGCATTTATTTATTATATCTCCTCTCTCATTTCGTGCCGAAAATAATCCGGATCACAAGTGGCAGTTTTTGTGGACCAGTTATATGGTGCCACATGGCCCAGTCATGGACTGGCACGTGGTACCTCTCCAATGGCTGGAATATGAAATTTTTTTATAGACTCCCCAAGAGTCGAACTCATGACCTTCGAGTAGCCCAAAGGCCCCACAAGTCTGCGCTAACCACTACACCACACCTAGATTCTTGTTTGTAATATGGTTTAAATATTATTTAAATTTAAACTTTAAACTAAGGCGCCAAAGGAAGGGGCTAGGCCTTCGAACCAGCCCCTGTTCACATGTTAAGTGCCATATGAATATAGTATTCTGCCCACCTAGGGGCTTAACTCAACCGCCTCCAAATATAGCCTTTCCGCCATTTTTTTCTCCAGTTGGTAACCTCCACCAATTTTAGTAAGCACGCCAAAAAGTAGTTGCAACCATGTGTTAAATGGGGAGGCCCATGGGATTCGACCTTGGGGCCTCCACCAAACTGAAGTCTAAGTTTAGCTACGCCAACCAACAAGCCAACAACTTCATTTATTACAAAAACTATCAGGAAATTGTATAAAAAGGGGGTCTCGCCAGAGTTCAGAAAACACAAGAGCACGGAGAAGGGGTAGGCTGAGCACATCTGTACAGTATAGATTTGGGCGTAATTTTCTAGATTTTGGCACACAGTTCAAGGTTTTTTTAGTATTTATTGCAGGAGCAGTGGCACGAAAACAGAGGCAGGGGTGTCTTGCGGGCCTGAAAGTGTCCGACTCAGATTGAGGTGTGAAGACAATCATTTTTAAGTAAAATGACGCCACGAATGCAGTGGTGGTGTTAGTTTTCTAATGTGAGCAAAGATTTTGTGGCTTAACTCCAGAATGACGTATACTTATGTATTTTTCCCAATTCTTTTGTGGAGTTAATAAAAAGACCTACCCATTTGAGAGCAGGACCTGGAGATGTAGTCCACCAGGGACGAACTCCGTTAGAAATTTCTGTGTGTTCATATTGCATGATTATGTCTCTTTCCTTTTGTGTTTTTCCTTCTTTATGGTGTACTTTTTTTTATGCTCATTTTATGCAATTATTTAATAAGTCACCCGACGAAAAGATCTCGGAACATGTTGGTATCAGAGCAGTCATCTTTGAATTGAATTGTTGAGTATGAATGCTTACTAGGGCCAAGCATAAGCAAGGTGAAGGAACTCTTAAGACGTTCAATCCCGAAGTTGGTCGTACATCCCGAAGGAAGAATATGGCAGAAGAGGACAAGCGTGATGAACAAGAGAAAATATTTCACATGGTATTTTATCGCATGTTATAAATGGTCGAACGAATGTATGGAGATTACGAGAAGAGGATGAAGAAGAAGGAGAATAAAAAGGAAGCACATGCATATGATGATGCTTCAGTAAACCAATGGGATGGAGGAGATCCTCCTGAGCCTCCGTCTTCGCCTTCAAGTTCTAGTTCTTCTTCCTCTGAGAATTCTCATTACTCTCAGCATTCTAACCATAAAGCCTCTTTTAAGAAACCTTTATGAAATCTTGATGTAAATTTTGCTTTATCTATGTTTAATGGAGATGCTAATCCTGAAAAGTTAGACAATTGGATCCGACAGGTTGAAGTATATTGTCGTGTTCAACATATTATTGAAGAGGAAGTTAAAGTGCAAGTGGCTTCTCTTTGGTTGGAAGGCACCACTCTCATATGGTGGGAGAGAAAGCTACAGGACATAGGTAAGTGTGGTAAGCTTATTTCCTCATGGTCGGATTTTAAAATGAAGATAAGGAAGCAGTTCTATCCATTAGGGTATTTACATAAAGCAATGATGGAATGACAAACTTTGAGACAGAGTAAAGGTCAGAATGTACAAAGTTTCATAGAAGAATTTAGGAAGAAAGCTCTCGCATTGAATATTCCTTTGGATTCTTATGAAACTTTAATGAAGTATATTGGCGCACTTCATAGTTATATTCGTCATACTTTTCTCTTATTTAACCCCACTAGTCTTGACGACGTTTGTGTGCAAGCCACTCACCTTGAGAATATGGGGAAACATGTTCAAGAAGATCCCACGAAGAAACCTTCCAATTTATCACAAAATACTTTCAAGTAGCTCAAAAGGAAGGGAAATAAGACTGCTACAGTAACGAGAGGAGGAAAACCATCTTGCACTCAATTGGGGTCCTATAATCATAGGTAACCTGATTCTTCAGTTTCTTATTTAGCGTTGCTCCCGTGATGACGGCATCTGACTCGATTGATTCCATTTCCCCCTCCATCCATTTCGCCCTAATCCTCCATCACCCTGCTACATCCTTCATCCACCCCTATGGATTTCAGTCCCTCATCCTTCACTTCATCACGCCCATCACTCATCCCTGCATGGATAAACAAACTTAGGATAATAAACGAATAATTAGGTTAATATTAATTAAATTAGTATACTTAGAATAATAAGCTAGGTTAGTCTTGTTAGTAATTAATTAGTTAGTAATTAATTAATAATTAATAGTTAAGTTAGTTTATTGTAATTAAATATTAATTGAAAACAATAAAACAATTAAAAAACAAATTCATATTAAATAAACATAAAATATTAAATACAAAATATAATAATAAAAATATATATAATAAAAAACTAATTAACAAAAAATATATAAATAAAACAAAACGTAATAAAACAAACTTAAAAACAAATATTAAATAATAAAAACAAAAATAAAAAATTAAAACTATCCTAGCATTCCCTGTACATATTGAACCCCCCCCCTCCCTCACGTCTTATCACCTCAAGGGGGTCCGATCAAGTGGTATTGGTAGTGACACTTGTCACCCCCTGGTGAAATTGGACCCCCCTCCCAATACCACTTACCACATTAGGGGGTCCGATTACCACCTTCCCTCTTGCAAAACTGCTCACCCAAAAACTCAAAACCACTATTTTTTTAGTTTCAACCAGTCGACTTTCGGGAAGGATTCCGGGAAAACGGGAAGGAATTTGGAAAAACCGAGAGAGGTTTTTCTCCGTAAAGGGCTAAAGAAAAAAAACCTCTCTCAATTTTTGCACAGGTGCCACTAGTTGGGATAATAAAATCCATATTTCAGCCCCTTTTTTCAGGTTTCTAGTTTTTCTTGTTTCAGCCCTGATATTGCGGGATCTGTTTCGGTGAGCTGGAGATGAATTTGGAGAAAAAAAAGGAGGTTTTTGGTCCATACAAGCTCATATACAAAAAAATCCCTCAGTTTTTACACAGAACTCTCATATTGGGATAAACGAGGACTCATTGGGACCTTATTTCTCAGAATTTAAGGAGGCAAAAATTTCCACAGGATGACATCTGGCGAAGGAAAAAGTCGACTGGATCTCCACGAAATCCTATAGTATCCTGATCTAAAGATCTGACATACACTCAGGGGTGACCACATCATCATCAAAGGCCATCAAAAATTTGTTACCAGTGACTGATAATTGACACACAGTTAAAGAAATCAGTGCAGTGCTGGCGAAATCCCAATTTTTCTGCAGTGCAATATTGTTAGTTTAGATTTGATTGAATGAAATCGTAGTCATTTGATGACACGATCATTGTAATAATGGGTATAAATACTTCATGTTTGAAAGAAGAGAAAGGTTCGACCTGTGTGAAAGAGGTTCCCTGGGCCCTGTAAATTTTGGGTGTAGGGAAATCCCAACAGGTGTAAGAAAGACCATGTTCATTTCTTTGTGAATTTAACACAACCAACCTACTTATGGCTTGAGATTCATCACGATGCTTATGCTCAACAATGTCTCTTCTTTGTTTATTTGTTTATCTTACAACTTATTTCCAAGAGCAGTGTGATTGGAATTCATCCTTTGGTGCTCCTTTCATCATAGAATATGCTTGTCATGTATCTTTGATGTCCTGTTACATAATTCATACATAGTTAGATGCTCTGTTTCAACCATCCGATTTGTATGTTGATTCTTCTGCAGCTACATGTAGAGATTCACCCATGGTTAGGTGCCTCTTATGTAGTTGAATATTGTTATGTGTCTATGGTTTTCCTTCTAGGATTCATCCTTCGTTAGATGCCCTATTTGGTGGCCTACCTCTTGTTTTCTTTCTTCTAAAGCTGCCATAAGAGATTCATCCTTTGTCAGATTCCCCTTATTACAATGGACTCTTTTCTTTTTCAGACTATCTTTATATCACTTTATACCTTCCGAACAAGGTGCCTATTTTGCCTCAGTGTTTGAGGGAGGTTGTCAGCCCGTGTTGAACTGTAAACCATTGAAGTTCATGACCTGAATCCATTTTGCCCAATGGCTCTTTTTGTTGTCTCAACCAAAAACTCAAAAACAAATCTTGTTCTGCATAACTAGCCTAATATCCAAATCCAAATAAAGTTATATCATACAGAGAGAGCCCTCTTTGAGCCTTGGAGGGCTAGATCCTTGACTCGAAGCAGTCTTGTGGTTACCCTTACTGATTTCCTCCTCGGCCTAAAAAATCACAGGGTGATAACACACTCATTGCAAGAGGAGCGGTCACGATGAAGAACACTGTTGGAAACTACATCCAGAAAAGAAACTGAAACAATTCAGTGGAAAGGGGAAGACAAGGACCGTTGCTATAGTGCAGCAAGATCTTGGTTCCGAATCAGGAGATGAAGGAAAGATCACAACAACTAGAGTACAAGGTAAAGGATCTCTTCATGCTAGTTCAAGTTCCAGTGATGAATCTCATATTGATGAATGAAAGAGGAATGAGTTATTTGATATACGAGTTGTATCTAAGCATACTAAGATAGATACATTATTTGATCCGGGTTCCCAAGTAAAATTAATATTTGAAGCACTTGTCAAGAAGATGGGTCTTGAAACGAAACCACATCCAAAGCCTTACACTCTTGGTTGGGTATGTGACAAAGAAAAACTTAATGTCACCAAACAATGTAGGGTTAGATTTTCTATTGCTTCAAAGTTGATTGATGAAGTAGACTTGGATGATGTACCACTTGATATATGTGGCATAGTGTTGGGAAGTCCGTATATTTATGATAGAAAAACAATCTTCTTTCGTCATGAGAACAAATACCACCTTACTAAAGGGGGAATGGAATATATTGTTAGAACTCACATCACGAGGGTAAATACAACACTTGTTAGTGCAGGGAAAATGAAAAGACTCATAACCACTAATAAGAGATATGTACTCATGGTATTCAAAGAGAAAGATGTCAGGACATTCGATGCTTTCCAAGGATGTGATCCATCTCATAAAAAGGAATTAACTGATATTGTTTCTAAGTATGATGATATTTTTCAGGAACCAGATGGATTACCTCCTAAGAGGGAAATCTAACATGAGATACATCTTCAACATGATTCTCCTTTGCCTAATGTGGGAATGTACAGGATGTTAGTTGTGGAGATGACAGAGATCAAGAAGTAGGTACAGGGCTTATTGGATCAAAGGGTCATCAGGCCTAGTTCATATCCTTGTGGTTCTTCGATCGTGATGGTTCCAAAGAAAGATGGCACATGGCAAATTTGTGTCTATTACTAGGCTTTAAATAAAATCACGGTGAAAAATCGATACCCTCTTCCTCGCATAGATGATTTACTTGATCAATTGAAAAATGTTGTTTATTTCACTAAGTTGGATTTGCGCAGTGGATATCATCAAATCAGGGTTGCAGAATAGGATGCATGGAAGACTGCCTTTAAAACCAAACAAGGATTGTTTGAGTGGTTAATTATGACGTTTGGGCTTTGTAATGCTCCAACAAATTTCATGCATGTGATGAATGATGTATTCATGCCTTTCTTGGATGACTTTGTGATTGTGTATTTAGAAAACATTATTGTTTTCAGCGGTACTTGGGATGAACATGTAAGGCATGTAAAACAAGTATTGGATACTTTGCAGAGGGAAAAGTTGTATGTGAAAATGTCTAAATGTGAATTTGGCAAGACTGCACTTGTCTACTTAGGTCATATCGTGGGAGGAGGACAATTTAAGATTGATCCTTTCAAGATTGAAGTAATTGTGAAATGGCCTGAGCCAAAGAGTGTAACCGAAGTTTGAAGCTTCTTGGGTGCAATCCAATATTGGAGAAGATTCATTCCCAACTTCTCCTTTACAATAGCTCCTTTGCATGCCTTAACCACTGTGAAGAACACTTTTTAGTGGGAAGGAAAGCAACAAAAAGCTTTCAACATTTTGAAGGAGAAGATCAGTACCGCACCGATATTAGCACTGTTGAATCTTCAACAACCGTTCGAGATCAAGACAGATGCCAACGGATATGACATGG
This sequence comes from Picea engelmannii, assembly GCA_009831015.1. Lineage (NCBI taxonomy): Eukaryota > Viridiplantae > Streptophyta > Pinopsida > Pinales > Pinaceae > Picea > Picea engelmannii. The sequence continues at coordinate 221,307 of ML799407.1, forward strand.
GTGCAGTATTGATGCAATATCGCAAGCCTATCTGTTACCACTCTGAGACTTTTAACCAAGTTGTTTTTAACTATCCTACATATGATAAAGAGTTGTATGCATTAGTTCAAAGCATAAAGAAATGGAAGCATTACTTGTTGGGGAAGGAAACAATTATACATACAGATCACCAACCCTTACAGTATCTTCAAGCATAGACCAAACTGCAACAATCTCGACACTATAGGTGGATGGGTTTTCTATAACAATTTCATTTGGTAATCAAGTACAAGAAGGGTACAAGTAACAAGGTAGCCGATATGCTTTCTAGACCTCCTATTGTTGCTTCTATTATTTTGAAGAATACTTCTTTATTTCATGATACCTATGTAGATCAATATGCCATCGATAAATATTTTAAAGAAGTATATGAGAAGCTAACCCATGGTGCACAGGTAGAGAATTATTGTCTGTAGGGAAAGTTACTCTATCATCTTGGGAAGCTTTGTATTCCTACAAGTGAATGAGTCCATGTAATATGAGAAGCACACACTTCTCTTGTATCTGAGCATTTTGGGGTAGGAAAAATTATGGCTCATTTGCAGAGGTTTTGTTATTGGCCTCAAATGAAAAAAATTGTAAGTAAATATGTAAAGGGGTGTGAGATGTGTTCTACTTGTAATCCCACTAATAGAAAATTGTGGCTATACTCACCACTTCCTGTTCCATCCCATCCATGGGAAAGCATTTACATGGATTTTGTAGGGGGTTTACCAATGACCATAGGGGGTCATGATTATTTGTATGTTGTAGTGGATAGGTTCAGCAAGATGTGTATCTTGATGGCATGTAAAAAGCAGATCACTGATGAGAAAACTGCTAATCTCTTTTTTCAGCATGTTTGAGTTCACTTTGGATTACCCACGTCCATTGTCTCGGATCGAGATACTCGATTCCTTGGGGATTTTTGGACTAGCTTGTGGAGAATGATGGATGCCAAATTGAAGAGGAGCACTGCTTTTCACCCACAGATCGATGGACATGTAGAGGTGGTAAACATAACAGTGGTATTTTTTCTTTGAGGCTACTGTATCAAGCATCCTAAGTTGTGGGATGAACAGATACCTTATGTACAACATGCTTATAATCGATCTTTACATTCATCCACTCAGAGTTCACCTTTTGAGACATGTTTTGGGTACCTACCAAAGGTTCCTTTGGACTTGATGTATGGGAAGGATGCCAATGTGAATGAAGAATGAACAGAGGACAAAGCCCACAAGTTCATCCACAGGATTCAACAGATACACCAGGCAGTCAGGGAATAGTTGGACAAGAGTCAAGCATAGTATAAAGCTCGGCATGACAAGCACAGGGTTGATCATCAGTTCCATGTTGGAGATGGGGTATGGCTTCACATCAACAAGGAACGATTGAAGGGTGAAGGCAAGAAAATCAAGCCCATCCGATATGGGCCCTTCACTATTTTGGAGAAAAGCGACACTAATTCTTTTCGTTTAGATCTTCCACCTTATATGCAGATATATTCAGTTGTGAACATAGAGAACTTTAAACTTTTTGAGCCTCCCATGATCATGGATCAGGATGAGGAAGTTTCAATACTTCAGTTGATGAATTTGCACCTAAGTACTTGGATGAGTTACAGGAATATATCATCCTGAACAGAAGGACGAGGACTTCACGCAAGGGTGATGTTGATTATCTTCGAGTAGGATTAAAGGGCACACATCCAAGTAAGGCAAAGTGGATTAAGAAAGATAAGGTGAGGGAACTCTTCCCTCACTTACCAGTTGATTGATGAAAGATTTTGGTGGTCCAAAAAGCTCTCAGTGGGAAGGTGTGATCCAAAAAGGATCCAGAGAAGGCTAAGAACAACTTGGAATGCACATAAGCAAGTCAAAACGCTCAGAATGGCTTCAACAGGCAGAAAAGAGAAAAAATTCAAAGTTCCTAAAACTCAGTGAAAAGGGAATAATTGCAAAGAGTGCATCACAAGCTTTCTAACGACGCAAACGACTCGTCAAATGGAGTTACAAATCAAAAGTTATAAGAGGTCAAAGTTAAGTCAAACTTGGTAAAAAATGCAAAAGTCAAAGTGACATGTGGAACCACTGCAATGGTGACACATGGAACAACTGAGTTGGCAAGATGACATGGCAAGGATGGCAAACACGTGGACAAGTTAGGTGATGACACATGTCAACTTCATGGGCAAATCATATTGTGACAAGTGGCAATTTTTGTGGACCACTTATATGGTGCCACGTGGGCCAATCATGGGCTACCACGTGGAACCCCTCCAATGGCTAGAATATGCAAAAAATTTATCGACTCCCCAAGAGTCAAACTCATGACCTCCGAGTATCCCAAAGGCCCCACAATTCCGTGCTAACCACTACACCACACCTTGATTCTTGTTTGTAATATGGTTTAAATGTTATTTAAATTTAAACTTTAAACTAAGGTGCCAAAGGAAGGGGCTAGGCCTTCGGCCCAACCCCTTTTCACATGTTAAGCACTATATGACTATAGTATTCCGCCCTCCTAGGGGATTAACTCAACCACCTCCAAATATAACCTTTCTGCCATTTTTTCGCCAGTTGGTAACCTCCGCCAATTTTAGTAAGCGCGCCAAAAAGTAGTTGCAACCATGTGTTAAATGGGGAGGCCCGTGGGATTCGACCCTGGGACCTCCGCCAAATTGAAGCCTAAGTTTAGCTATCCCAACCAAAAATCCAACAACTTCATTTATTACAAAATCTGCCCGGAAATTGTATAAAAAAGGGGTCTCGCCATAGTTCAGAACACACAAGAGCATGAAGAAGGGGTAGGCTGAGCGCATCTGTATAGTACAAATTTGGGCGTAGTTTTCTAGATTTTGGTACACAGTTTGAGGTTTTTTCATCATTTATTATAGGAGTAGTGGCATAGAAACCAAGGCAGGGGTGTCTTGGGGGCCTGAAAGTGTCAGGCTCAGATTGAGGCATGAAGACAATCATTTTTAGGTAAAACGACTCCACGAACACGGTGGTGGTGTTAATTTTTTGATCTGAGGAAAGATTCTGTGGTTTAACTCCAGAATGAGGTATACTTATGTATTTTGCCCAATTCTTTTGTGGAGTTAATAAAAAGACCTACCCATTTGAGAGCAGGACCTAGAGACATAGTCCACTAGGGACGAACTCCATTATCAAGTTATTTGTGTTCATATTGCATGATTATGTCTCTTTCCTTTTGAGTTTTTCCTTCTTTATGGTGTACTTTTGTTTATGCTCATTTTATGCAATTCTTTAATAAGTCACCCGACGAAAAGATCCCGGATCACTCATACTTCGAGTTGTCTTTTGGGGTCCCTAGAAGGTCGAGCAACTCAGTGTCTAAGGCACTTTCGACCTCATGGTCGCTTTGCGAAAAGTTTTGAAACAAAGCATCATGACTTGGGTGGATGCATTCTCAGGTTACTTCTCCTCTATCCTTGATACCTCAGGCTGGGTTGGAATTGTCCCTTGTAATCTGATCTATGGTGAGGGAACTCAAGGGTTTAATGGACCGGTGATTTCTTCGAGTTGTATTGGCTCCAAGCCACTTGGCTCTCCTCTGTTTGCGATTGGGTCTTCTGCGGGGATCCTCGTCATCTCTACGAGATCAGGATCATTCTATAACCGATCAATGATTCTCTGTGCTCCTTCTAGTAAGATAAATCCTCTCCTTTGTGCCTTTGTAGTCTCTGCTGCTCTGATTTCTTCCCTAACTTTGAGAGCCTCTTGAGACGACTGCTCTATTGTCTCCACCTATTCATCCATGCTCATAGCCTTGAACTTGGTCATGTTTGGGTTGGATTTCCTCTGTAATACCTCCTCCTACTCCTAAACGCATTATGTAAATATCTGATCCTCAAACTTGTCATGCACGTATGGCCAATAAGACAAAACTTGTGAAGCATGTTGGAGGACTAGGCCCTTAGGATCGTTCTTGTGAAATCGTCCTGTCGGGAACCTGAATTCAAGCTGAATCGGTCCTTCTTGTTTGGCTTGAGTAGTATCCTTTACCATATAAAACCCCACATGGAAGTCGTAGGGTATGAAAGCCCGCTTCTTTTCCTTGACTAGTGTGGTGTTATAGCCTTGCAGGATAGTCTGATAACAAATTTCTCCCACAATGAGCCAGTTTGGGACGTGAGCAAGGAGTAGACATGGTGCTTCGGTGGCCCCGAACACCCTGATATAGGTTGTGTGTTCGTCTAGGTACCAGTGGCCTACCTTCTCTATAATTTTCTTGGATGCTGCAGACAGTCTTGGGCATTCCTTTTTAAATAAAATAAAATAAATTTGGGCAATGAATTCATCGCAAATAAGGGCATAGGATTTTTTGTACCTGTTCTCCCATAGTATGCTGAAGTAAACATGAACAGGAAGCTCCGCAATGTGCCATATTAAATTCATGCTGGCAAAGACATTTCTTGAACATATAACATCAAGTAAGTACGAGGCCATGTGGAAAACGGGTGCTTCCCCTTCCTTCGACGTCTGAGCCTGTTGTACACAGATTCTCAATTGCTTGGAAATTATTGCTCCCCAGTTAAAGCTACTCCCGGAGATTGCCACAGTGTATGGCAGGGGCATCCATTCTTATGAAAACTTGGAGTATTCCTTTTCACCATACGATCGACAGATGAGAGCCATCAAGTATATGTATGGATCCCTCAAGTTAACCGTCCCATACCAACCATTGATTCGGTTTGTAAACTTCTTGTCCTCCTTCCACAATGAAGCCATCAACCAGCTGGTGTCGTGGAATTCATAGAACTTCACCACAAAGTCTATGTTCTTCTGCTCCTCTGGGTCTCTAAGCTTGTAGTACTTCTAGACTTCCATCAGGAGGAAAAATTCGACACACCCACCATTCTCATCGTTGATTAGGCATTTCTGCGCATCTGTATGATCAATTAACCACTTCAAAACCTCAATGCACAAGAAAAATGGAGTTCTGTAGGCTACCATGTGTAAGTATGATCATCGGATATTTGGGAATATGTTTTCGTCGAGCGCCCTTACATATGGGTCGTTGTGTGGGATATACTCCGGGTACTCCTCTTGACTAATTCTGTTGAAGAGGTCTCCCCACTACGAGAGCATTACCTTGGATCCAGTGTTTGCTTCTGCATTACTGAAGAACGAAGGTTGAATAAAAGTTTTCTTCGTTGAGGTTTTAATGACCGGATCCGCCCTGGGAGCATTCTCCAACTGCCTCGCAATATCAGGAGAAGAACGTTCACTTGTTTTCGCTTCCTTTAGCTTAGGTTCTCTCAGCGAGTGTTTGGTCGTTGGCTTTCTTGGAGGGATTTTCCCTTTTTTGCTTGTTTAACTTGGTTTTGATAATGTGAGGATCAACACAATCTTAAGACGCTTGCTTTTCTTCTTCGGATGCTCTTGCATTTGAACTTGTGCGCATAATGAAAGTGTTTGAATCCATTTTAGTGATTTAAACAAGGATGATCTTACCATGTCGCATCAACCATTAATTAGAGATAAGAGTGCGATTCTACAAAATCTGCCGCTAGATCCTCATTACTTCCCATCGTTCAATCGATGCACATAGTAGCAATGTATGCGGGGTGAAGCATTAACTAGCCTATTAAATGAAAAAATCCGATCGTATCTCGTGCTAAAAACATTCGATCGTTTCGCTAATCGAGTTGGTGGGTCGAGGGTTGGGGTTTCTCTTTAATCACTTTTCGTTGATATCTCCTTACAAAAGCTTCGACGCCGAATGATCTTTCCGTACAGAGCTGACGTGGCAAGGTTGACTCAGAGGTGTGACTAGGACACATGGAATCTTAAAATGACTCGGGGCGAAACTAGACTGTACGACACCCCTATGTGACAAAGACATGTGGCACTCGAGATTGGCGTCTTCGTTTACCCGTGTTATTCAGAATCATGTCTTTTCTTAAGTTAAATGTTCTAACAACCGATTCTACCCTACTGACGCCAAAAAAGTATCAAGGATCAACGATCGACGATAAGCTTACCCAAGTGCTCCCAGATTGACTCTCTCGAAAATTTCCGATGTCGAAAGTGCATCAGGGGTCAACGATCAGAGATACGTCCATGCATAAACTTTCAGTGATTTAACTCTTCAATATTTCGCTGACCCCAAACCCATGCATCTGTCATCAGCTATCGGGGCTTATCATGGCTCATGTCAATATTTAGTACTCTCATATTCTGCCGATGCCGATGGTGATCGGCTATCTCCTGAAACCTTTTACTAACACAAAATTGTTACTAAAGCAAACTTGTTCAACCTTTTACTGACGCTGATGGTGCATTGACGATCAACGATTATTAATCGTGTGTGGCCATTTCACTTGCTTGGATTTTGCCGACGTCGAACACCAACACACTTATCGTATTGTTAGCTGCACATATTTAGTTAGAATGCCAAGTTCCTTTTAGAAACCAGGTTTTATTTAACAAGTTCAAACAAATTCGGTTCGATCGATAAGAGTCACGAAAACAAAACAAACCATCCCCCCATATTGAACTCAAATCAAACAATACAACAAAAGAAACAAGTGGTACCCAAAAGTGACATAATTTCATAAAAAATTTTAGGGTGTGTTGAGCGCTCAACAAAACCCTTTTCTTAAAGTTAATTTCATCCAAAAAGACCTAAAACCCACTTTTACGTAATAATCCCTTTAATTAACTTTAGGAATCCCTTTCCTAAAGTTAATATCACTTAATTAAGTCATAAACCCTTTTTATGACTTTTCCTTCCCGTTTTCAATAAAAAAAGCAAAATAATGCGAGAAATCCCATATTTTATCTATAAAAGTAGGAGAGGTCCCCCCCATTTTATATTCTCATTCATTTTTTCACTCACCCCTTCTCTCTTGCTCTCCATTTCCTCATTTTGGATTTTTGCCGTAGTTTTGCTCCTCCATCCTTGAAACCCTAGTTTTTTTAGGAGCACATTCTTGTTGCATCCATCTACAACCAAAGGAGAGATCAACTACAACCATACACTCATGGAAATCAAAGAACCCTCCCAAGGAGAGTCCACCAGAAGATCAACACCTTCAAAGGGATCTCCACATGTGTCAATGTAAAACTATTCCAGTTGGGTAATGGATAATTTGTTTATTCTTTGATTTACTTGTTGTTTCTGTCTCTTTCTTTGTTGCATTTACTTTCTTTCCTGCATAATAGAATTAATCTTAGATTAAATCTATCCATGTAAAGCTAGGGTTTTTAGTTTTCTAACTTTTTTGTCTGTGATCTTTGTTATCCCCATTTTGTGGATAACTAAGGAGATTATGTCTCGAGACACTCAAGTTGAAGATATGGAGTGCCGAGAGACTACATGATCATCAATACCCTTTGCACAAATGGAAAACCCACTCACCACCACAAATGGTCACAATTTTGCAGACGACATCCACCACATCAGCTGGCTTCCAAAAGGCAACGAGCCTTGCTCCAGGAGGTACAAGTCGATATTATGGTGAGCATCATTTCAATATTCAAGCCATTTGATTATGTTGTATCTTAGATTGCTTTAGATTTCATGATATATTCTTGGATAATATGTATTTTTCCTTGCTTCACCTTGGTGGTTGACATTGTGCCCCAGTAAGTGGTCTTTCTTGGGAACGAGTTTGCTACTAGGAACTCCCTTAAGGAGCCATTGTATCGTTCCCGACCATACTTCCCACTTTCCATCATTATTCCCCTCAATTTCCTTATCTCTTGGGATTTTAGGGTGTATTGACCCAAGAAGGGGTTGTCCATCATTCTATGGAAGAAGAGGCTAAAGGCCCAGAGGGGTTGATGTTGGGTAAACGATAAAAGCCTTATATAAAACTTCCAGATGCTTCGCCTAGGGATCACCCAAGAAAGAAATAAAACCCTTATCTTTGAGTAAAGGGGACCCACAATATAATGAAGAATGCTTAAAAGGTTAGTTGAAGGATAGGAGGTCTCATCACGAGCTGACCTATAACATCCATGAATATCTAGTGGTATGATATTGTCATCATCTGGTCACCAAACTAGGGCAATGGCTCTCAGTTGCATATGGTTGAGAGAAAGGGGGTCTCATCACGAGACAACCTTCTCATTTCCACTAGGTATTTATAGGTGACATTACCATCATCTAGTCACCAAGCCAGGGTAGTTCCCTTCAATCTCTCCTTATGCTATTATGAAAGAAAATACAAAGAAAGAAAGATAAAAGACAATTGATGAGCTTGGAAAAAGTGCATTGTGGACGAAGGTACTACACACCCTCTACAAAGGCACCCATGAATGAGACACTACAACCCCTTGTATGTCATCAGCCCTATGCCCATTGAGTCTTGACCCTGACCACTTCATCCACTTTACATGGCTTAGAGAGGGATCTCTTGGAAACTCTCCCTAACCTAGGGAAAGATCTACCCAATAGGACACCTTGTCAACCCTCCCATATTCAAGCTTGACAAGTCGCATAATCTCTTTGAGTTGTTAATTTTTTGATATAGTGATATTTGATTCACATGATTAGATGGATTATTTATTGATTGGATTCACTTATAATGATGTTATGACTTGAGATCCTTGGAGGGCGTGCTCATTTGTCTTTGCAGGACCTAGTTGGTGGACAATGTTGGGAGAACAAGCCTAGCTTGGGCTTCCATGGGGATACAAGCCCATAGGTTGGATGTTAGAGGCCCGCATGCCAAATGAGAGAGATCAGACTTAGAAGGCCTTGATGATGACTTGGACAACCTAGCCCAACCCTCACTTGCCAAACATTTTCCCAGGAGGGGAAAAACGTCCTATTTTGTGCTTGACGTCATGCTTTTGGGGCTAGGGCATGGTGGTGAGGTGCCACTCTTGTGACACATGGAAGTTTTGAGGAGAAGAGGGTCTTCACCATGATGAGAGTGCTTAGATTCTTGACATGTGGCCTTTGGAGGCCTACCCATGCTTCTCCAACACCAACGACTTCGTCAAAGTGGCAAAACGTCCCCTAAAGCGATGATGTCCTCTTAAATTAGGGTTTTGTTTTTACAAAAAGTAAAATTTTAAATGAATTGTTTAATATTACTTTGTTAAGGGGGAAATATTAGGGTTGTTGACCCCTAATCTTGTGGTTTACTCATTAATTTATGGACAAACTATGTTAGATACATTTTGTATAAATAGAGATCATAAGATCTCATTTCAAACATAACTCTCCCTCTTGTGAGAGGACCTGGATCTGAAATTGGTGCCACACTTGGCTCCTTTTATCTCTTGTGCACTTGTTTATGGCTATCTATTGGTGAATGGTTGATGGAAGTCTAGCACTAGCTTTGGATGATGCTTTCTAGCTCTTGTGGTGGATTATCTTGGAATTTCTCTTGATCTTGTTATGGTCTTTTACTATTATGCTATCATTTTTTCAAGTCGAGTGTTGTTATGCTAGGAGCTATGTGGGAAGTATAAGGGAATACACCCCCACCATAGTCTTCATCATTTTATTGCTTTATCTCATTGATTATACAAGGGTTTTCTAAGATAAGTATAAGGGAATACACCCTCTTAGCTTAAACCCTAGCTAGAGAAAATTTCCTTGGGAAGTAAAACGACTTTCACACCCAAGGAGGTAGCTTCTCTAGATCTTGTTCATTTGACTCCATTAACCCAATAGTAAAGGCGCTAGTCATACTTTTTTACATAGGAGATATAAAATCATTTCCTTGGGAAATGTAATTTTTGACCTTTTGAAAGTTTCCTTGCTTGAAGTTTATTTACCTCATTGAGAGGATTCTTCCCCCACTACGGAGTCCCCTCTCTCCCAATACTCTAATTTATGTTATAAACTTTAACCTACAACCATTAGGGCTGCATAAACCCTAACTCATTTGCTTGAATAACTCTCTTATCAACCATTGGATTTTGCTCAAAGCTTGCACACTTACTCTCCTTGGCCTAGCACAGTTTTTGACAAAGTTTGAGGGGATTTCAGTGGCAGATTTTATTGCTGTAATACGTTGAATGTTACAGCCATAAGACTGATATAATTTGCTACAGACAAGTATTTACAACAACCTTATCTTTTGTGCTAGAACATTGGCTTTTCATCTTGAGTTTAGCTAGTCTTTCTCTTGTATTTTCTACTTGATCTCTAGCACTTATTGAACAACTTATAATACCATTTACTTGCTGATATATATTGTTATCTACTGCTGCAAATTAGGGACAACAAGCTTAACTTGCTGATCCAACTAACATATATCATTGCAGAGTATCTTTTCTTGTGTCTCGGGTAGGTACACTCATCCAGAGAAGTACTATACCCGTGGGGAAAAAATTACTTGACTTGCAAGGCATCTCTCCCTACCTTTTATTCCAATTAGACTTGAAATCTAGGGGATTCAGTTCCATTTCCCTCCATCTCCATCTCAATCCCCCTAGGGTCACCGAGATCGCCTCTCTAGAGTGACCTAGTCACCCTTCAAGTGCATGACCTACATCGAGGTGACATTGGGTGTAGGATTCCCAAGTTGTAGCACTTGGTTTGTGGTTGGGTCGGGCTTTTCCCAACCTACAACTTGTGCTATAACAATCTTGAAGCAACCACAAGGTTTGCAAATTTTCTCACTGTATTTGTTGATTTTCACCAACAACTATGGTTTGTTATTTATGGTGGTTTCTCTAGCTAGGGTTTATAGAGCATAATTGTACAAGCTTGTATTAAGTTGTTAGTATGTACTTGTAACGTTATCTTTTGTGTACTTGAAGATGTGATTTTCAATGTATGTTCTCATGATGATTGAGTAGTTTCTAACACTAGTTATGCATGTCGATTTGACATGGCAAGGAGTATATTTTGTTATGAGATTTAACAAGCATATAAAAGATAAGGGGTTATATTTATGGCCCTAATAAATCTATTGAAATAAGTTGTTTTAGATCTATTATATGCTTGGGAAGTGTGCCCTAAGAGCTAGAAACATTTTCCTATTGAAGTACAATTATTTGATGTTTATTTTCTTGGGATGCCTTGTGTAATTGGTTGGACAAAAGTAAAATATATACTATTGTAATTTATATTTCAGATTCATCCCTAAGTCTAAAATATCATGGGAAATAAATCCAAGGAACTTCAAGGTTGAGGTGAAATGTATGAATTTTCACTAATTGTAATAAAAAGAAATTTCAACATGAAAGAGGTATAAAATTATCTCAGGACCTTAGAAGATGTCTAATGCTACACTTTAGTAGTGTATGACATACAAATGATGGGAATGTGTGCTCTATAGGATGGAAAATAAGGGCATAATTGGAACTTGAAGGAATGTAGGTAGAAGAATGGACTAGGTTCAAAAAAGCCCTGACTATATATCTTTTTTCTCACCTAAGGGTTGAATATGATGAATTGGTATGGAATGCYAATCGTGTTGATGGATGCTACACTACAATGCTCAGGTACTTATTAACCTTCCCACATGTAGAGGAGGGAAGATGGTGGTGGTCAAAACTATGGAAACTAAAGGCACCATTAAMAATAAGAACCTTCATGTGGCTTTCTCTATCAAATAAAAATTTGACATGGGATAAATTCTAGAGGGGATCTTGTTCTGGCCCCATCATGTTCTTTTTATGTAAGGAAAGGGGAAAAAATACAGCCCACCTCTTCATTGATGTCCACTTCTCTAAATCTATATGGGATGTTGTGAAGACTTTAACAAGAGGAAAATGAAATTGGAATGGAGAAAACCTTGGGATAGACTTTGAAATGTGGGTAGATGAGAAATATGTAAGTGAACACCTATCATTTTTAGTTATAGTGTTGTGGACTATGTGGATAGGTAAGAACAGATCAATCTTGGTAAGACATTGTTCTCTCTCCTACTCAAGTTTTTAACATGATCAAATATACTTATGATGATTTGCTAAGGGTTAAGATAAAGAAGAAACATAGACAAATATCATAGGTTCCCATTGGCAAATGCCACCCTAAAGGAGTTTTTGATGGAGCTCCATGGGTAACCCATGCTCATTTGGAGTASGTGGATGTCTATTTCCCTTTAATAATCACTAAATCACTTACTACTCTGGATTGGGTAAAGTTACTAATAACCAAGTAGATCTTAGAGTTGTTTCCATGTTGCTGATCCTAGCTAGAGACAATGGTGTAGAGAGTATTGAAATATTAAAGTGGATAATGACGATTTTAGAAACCAAAATATTTTTATCACTACAAGACTTTTAGATAAAAAAGTGTATAAATATTCACTTTCTCATATCATTATTTTTTCATATTTAATATTTTTTTGTCATTCTCGTTTACCCATTTACCCATTTATATCATTATTATTTTTATACTTAATATCTTTTGACATTCCCCTTTGCCCATTTAAAAATTATATTATTATTATTTTCATACTTAATATATTTTAGCATTCCCCGTTACCCATTTAAGAATATACGATCATGTGTGTATATGTACTTTCATTATAATACAAAAATGGATTAAATAGCTATATAAAGATTGTGACAATCACATTGCATAATGTTGAGCTGTGTTGTGACTTAGCATTAGGCTGTTGTCTTGGGTGTCCATACCCGTTTTTCCCTATTGCCATTGCTGTTACTGTTGTTGTTGCTATCAATCGTACCCAGCTGTAGCTGAGTCAAAGACTGGTTATCAGACTTGTGAGCATCTCTCCCAGGTGAGAGAGTCTACTGGGAAGTGAGTTCTCCTGGAAGGGAGTCTTGTAGCAACCACAGTACTCTGAGACTTCTGGTCCAGCATGTTGTTGAAGCCCAAGGTAAGGGAGGTGTACTAACCAATAGGCTTGTATTAGTGAAGGTGTATCCTCCTGGGGTGGAGCAGGTGTGTGGGGAATGAGGGTCTGTGTGTTGTGGGTGTAAGTGGCTCCTGGGATAAAAGATCCTTCCTGTTGCTTTGTGCAACTTTCTTGTTGTCCTTGCAAAGCCTAGAGTTCCCCTTGCCCAGTGGATTTTAGTCCCAGCTCAGGGGTGACCTACTGCTAAGAGTGATGAGTAGCGCGATCTAAGGCAGGGAGGTTCGTGGAAGTTCTGCACGCAGTTGGTGGATTTACTCCAGCCAAGAGATAAATATCATTTCTATGTTTAATTATGTATTTTATGCATGTTTGGATTACTGGAAATATATCATGTGTTCCGTTGCATGTGGACTTACTGTTAATCTCAATTGCATATGTATGGTAGCAATAATTATGTGTTTATTGTGAATAAGTGTTTTAATTTCATTAAAATGCATGTTATATATATATATATATATATATATAT
>ML799407.1:235979-255062 GCA_009831015.1 Picea engelmannii
ATATACCCAGTTTGTTGGAAGGCCAGGTTGTTTGGGTAGCGTGAAGTGTCGTGTTGGTGGCGTTTCAACATTACAATATGGTATCAGAGCATGGTTTCAACGTTGATATTGGATGGGCCGGATAAGTGGTCTTTGGACCCAAGGTTTCGAGTGGAAATGGTGTTCGGAGGAACCAATTTTGAACCTTAGAATGTTTCCGAGTGCCAAGGGGTTACTTGGCCATGTTACGAAGCTCATGAGGAGTAGCGGTAGAATAAAACCACAACCGACGTGGTATTTGACCACAGAGATAGAGTGCTCAACACTTGGGGTGTTGGAGCCATAGGATCTACTCGGAAGGAGAGGAAAAACCTTTACGACCGTTAGGTCCAAAGAAGGTGTAGGAAGGTTATCCTGGAAGCCTTTCGGAGTTCGACAATCAGGAGAAGTGGAATGTGCTGAGGCACAAACTTCTGAAGGCGATCTACACCGTAGATCGTAGGAAAAGAATCTGGACCATTAGATCCATGTCCAAGAAGGAAAAGGAGAGTCACTTCATAGGATTTCAAGTGTGGAGTATGACAAACTCCTAAAGTCCTGAAGTAGATTGCAACCATCCATTGCGAAGGAGACGCATCAAGAGATTGTGTACTTCGGGTGGAAGTACTTCGAGAGGAGGCAAGTGCTGTGAGTTTGAAACTCCCGAAGTGACGAAGTCGCTCATAGCCATTGATCGTGAAGGAGGACACGCGTCGGTAGATCGTGAACTCTTGGAGAAAGCGCTTTGGGCAAAAGTGAGCGTAGAGGAGTTGAAATTCCCGAAGCTCGAAGAACCGAAGTGGTGAGTCATGATGATGTCACCTGAAGGTGATGTGGACACATGGGATGTGTGCCACATGTCAGTGGGCTTAGAACCCGTGGAAGATTGAAATGGAATTTGGAACGTGACGAGCATCACCCATCTGAATGGGCCACGTATCAGTCGCTAGTATTCCACCATGTGGCATTCTTTGTGAGCATGGTGAGCAGGACCTGAGGTTACGTAATGAAGTTAAGGGTCAGAGGACCCACAGTGGCGTTGATCACGATACATCAAGATCAACGACCATGAGACATTGTGGGGACCCAATTTGCACATAAGATAATTATCCAAGGCGGTCCCGCAATCCAAACCGTGGTTTCACCGAGGGGTTACGTGTTAGAGTCAGAAGAATTGTGGGATGAAAGGAAGGTTACTCCAAACCACCATTGCATGCCCCTGCAATTTGGAAAAGTGTAAGTGATGTGACATAATGACGTCACCAAAGGTGATGTGGGAGTGTTCAGAGATTAATGGTTCAGGGTGTGCGGATGTGAAATCTTCTTAAGTCCCAAAGTCCCGGAACTCAGACGCCTGAGGTTCCACAATGAGTGTTAGCCATAGGATGCTGGGTAGACATGGACCGTTTATCCACCCTACTTCATGAGTTTGGTAAATCGAAACTCTGAGTGGTTGTTGTGTTATGCTTGGAAATATTCTGAAGCTGAAGGCCGAAGGCCCGAGTGCGCGCTTGGTCACGACCCATGGTCGCGTGGGTTGGGGAACTGAGAGAAAGGGTCTAGTGCCTGAAAACTTAGCAGAGAAGAGCTCTGAAAGAAGAAATCTGCGGGGATTCTTGATTGAACGAGAATCATAGAGAATGAAAACTGAACATTTTCTTGAATCAGATTTGTTTATGAATGCTATGGAATTTGTTAAGAAATGATGACTTGACAAATTCCGGTTGTCTACACATTGTGTTTGTAGAAGTTTAACGAGTGCCAGAACCGAATAGAGTTGCCACTGAGTGCAAATAAATGGAAGAGGCATAACATGCTTCCAGTTCAGAGAATGAAGTAAAAGGAATGTATGTCCATTTAGGAGGGGAAGAATCGAACTCCAATAGGCACAGAGGAGAGATGGACAGGGAAGGGCATATGATGAAAATCATTGAACGATTGCAGAAAGACGCCCAGATTCACTGAGCTGATAACATAAATCTCATGAAAGCCAGGGATCAACAAGGACAATTAAACTTAAAGTTGATGCAGAGTCTGGGAAGAATCTAAAGGAAGTCGGATAAGGAGAGTGACTCAAGCAAAACATGGAGTCACAAGAACCCTGAGAGGAAAATAAAATCAAGAAGCATTAGCAGACATCATCATCACTCCCTGAAACATTCCAATAAGGAGGCACACAGTAGTTCAAGCCCATCTCTTACCAGAAAACATAGGAGATTTGGAGTGGATGAACTGAAGGGTGAAATGAACAAGATTAAACCTCCCACTTTTGACGAAGAACACAAGAAAGATGAAGAGGTCGAGACTTGGCTGCTGGGCATGAGGAAATATTTCCAACTGCAAAACTATTCTTCTCATGCAGAGGGAAGAATTTCCATTTACCAACTTAAAGGAAAGGCATCCATATGGTGGGAGTAACTTGTGCAAGTACAACACGTTAGAGAGAAGAATGTTACTTGGATAGAGTTCAAGAAGCATTTTGAAAATAAGTACTTAACTAAGAGGTACTATGACAAAAAGATGAAAGAGTTCTTTGAACTCAATCTGGGAGACATGACCATTGATGAGTATGAACAAAGGTTTTTGGAATTGTTGAAGTATGTTCCTTTCATCAAGGACGAGACTATCAAAATTCAAAGGTATCTGAGTGGACTGCCATCTTCCATCAGTGAAAAGATCCAGTATGATGACCCAAAGACTATGGAAGAAACTTTAAGGAGAGAAAAATGCTTATATGATCAGCGAAAAGAAAAGCCTACTTTCCAAAAAGCTTGGGAAGACAAGAAGAAGTTTAAGAGGGAGAAGAGAAAAAAGGGAAACAAACCACCATTTTTTAGGAACAATCCTCAAGGACAACCATCTTTTAGAGCGCCCAGGAAGGCTGAAGTGGGTGGACAAATGCCAAGACAAACACCTATGGAATGTTGGGGATGTAAAGGAAGTCATAGGTACAAAGATTTCCTCCATAGAAATGACGAAGTGAGAGCTGTTCACAATGTTCAGCAGGAAGAAACAGTGGAGGACATGGGCAGTAGAATACCAAGAATCTACGCAGCCCTGGAAAACAAGCAAGCAAAATATCAGTCGCACATGATTGAAGTGGAAGGTATGATCAACAACCATGCCTTTACTATTTTAATTGATTCAGGGGCTAGCCATAGTTATATAGATCATAGAGTGGTGGAAATTTTGCAATTGTCGAGAAGCAAACATGAAAATTCTTGGTTAGTGCAGCTGGCTACAGGAACCAAGAGGAAAGTCACTGAGTTATTTAAGTCCTATCCAACGGACATGAATGGACTGAGCACAAAGGCTGAATTGAACATTCTGCCTTTAGGTTATTCTGACTGTCTAATTGGGATGGACTGGTTGGACCAACACCACGCCATCCTGGATTGTCGTAGCAAGACATTCACTTGCCTGGATGAGGAAGGAAATCAGAAAATAGTCCAAGGAATTCCTAGAGCTGTTGCTATCAAAGAAATCTTAGCAATGCAGCTGAAGAAGTGCTACAGGAGGCTGTCAATTATTTGCAGCCCATGTGGAGGAAACACCTAAGGATAAGGTGTCAAATATTGAAGATAATGCGGTACTAAAATAGTTTGAAGATGTATTCCAGGAGGTACCAGGATTACCCCCGAAGATAGATATTGACTTCTCTGTAAACTTGATGCCTGGAGCAGCTCCAGTGTCAAAAACTCCTTACAAAATGAGTACACCAGAGCTGAAGGAACTGCAATTGCATCTTGAAGAGCTTTTGAAGAAGGGGTATATACGCCCAAGTGTGTCACCTTGGGGTGTTCCAGTCCTGTTCGTGAAGAAGAAGGATGGGACATTGAGATTATGTATTGATTTCAGACAGTTGAACAAAGTAACTGTAAAGAACAAATATCCTCTGTTGAGGATTGATGACCTCTTTGATCAATTGAAGGATGCGAATATATTTTCGAAGATAGATCTTAGATTAGGATATCACCGGGTAAGGATAAAGGATGAAGACATCAACAAGATCACCTTTAGAACAAGTTATGGTCATTACGAGTTCACAATGGTGCCATTTGGGCTGTTGAACGCACCCGTTGTTTTTATGTGCCTGATGAATGGTGTATTCATGGAATATCTATACAAGTTTGTCATAGTTTTCTTGGATGACATCCTAGTGTATTCCAAGTCGAAGGAAGAGAATGAACAACATCTGAGGATGGTGTTGCAGGTGCTAAGAGAGCACCAACTGTATGCCAAATTGAGCAAGTGCTCATTTTATCAAAATAAGATCCATTACTTGGGGCATATTATTTCAAAGGATGGGATAGCTATAGATCCTGAGAAGATAGAAGACATCAGAGAATGGTCAACGCCAAAGAATGTGACATAAGTCATATCCTTTATGGGTCTAGCTCGTTATTATAGAAGATTCATTGCAGGGTTCTCAATGATAGCTCACCCTATCACTTCCTTACAGAGGAAGGGGAACAAATTTTGGTGGACAGAAGAATGTGAGAAGAGCTTCCAGCGATTGAAGCAGTTGTTAACCAGTGATACAATCCTGAGGATTGAAGATCCGAATGAAGACTTTGCAATGTGTACAGATGCATGCAAAGAAGGATTGGGAGGAGTCCTCAGTCACAATGGATTTGTAATTTGTTATGAATCCATAAAGTTGAAAGAGCACGAAAGAAACTATGCAACTCATGATTTGGAGTTGGCAGCCATTGTACACGCAATAAAGAAATGGAGGCATTACCTCATGGGAAGGAGGTTTGAACTGAGGACATACCATAACAATCTAAAGTATTTGTTTGATCAACCAACTTTGAATGCTAGACAGAGTAGGTGGTTGGAGTTTCTTTGCGAGTATGACTTTGATATCAAGCATATCAAAGGAAAGGAAAACAAAGTGGTTGCTACACTCAACAAGAGAGGGCATGAATTGCATGCTTCAGCCATTATCATGTATCAAACTGATATTAAAGGTAGAATTTCGGAAGATGCAAATGTAGATTTGCAGTACATGGAGTTGGTAGCAAAGCTACAACATGGTAAGATGCTACAGAAAGTGGAAGATTATAAGTTGGGAGCTGATGGAACACTTCTGTACAAGAACACAATTTATGTACCTAATATCCAGGACTTGAAACTTATGATTTTGAATGAAATGTATAAAGTGCCTTATGTAGGACACCTTGGTTATCAGAAAACTGTGGCAGCAGTCAAGAGCCATTACTTTTGGCCAGGTATGAAGAAGGAAATTGTAGAATACATCGCGATATGTATGGAGTGTCAGAAGGTTAAAGATGAGCACAGACACCCAACAGGGTTGCTGCAGCCTTTACCCATTCCTGAGTGGAAGTGGGAAGTACTGACAATGGATTTCATCACAGGATTGGCCAGAACAGGCAAACAACATGATTCAATCATGGTGGTGGTGGACAAGCTTACGAAAGCTACCCATTTTATTCCATTGAAGACTAATCACAAGGCAACTAATGTTGCTGATATTTTTATGAGGGAAATAGCATGATTGCATGGTATTCCCAAGACAATCGTGTCTGACAGGGACCCAAAATTTACCTCAAAGTTCTGGAAGGGGTTGTTCAAAGGATTCAGAACGAATCTAAACTTCAGAACTGCTTATCATCCTGAGTCCGATGGGAAAACATAGAGGGTGAACCAAGTGATAGAAGACATGTTAAGGATGTATGTAATGGACAAACCATATAAATGGGAAGACTACCTACACTTGGTAGAATTCGCTTACAACAATGGGTATCAAGCATCGTTGAAGATGAACCCATTTGAGGCACTTTATGGCAGAAAGTGCAACACTCTAGTAAGCTGAGATAATCCAGCTGATAGAGTAGTGGTTGGGCCAGAGTTGCTCAAGGAAATGGAAGAACAAATGCTGAAGATTAAGCAAAATTTGAAAGCTTCCCAAAACAAGCATAAGAGTTATGCTGATAAGAATAGGATCCACATGGAGTTCAAAGTGGTTAATCATGTTTTTCTGAAAGTAAAAGCTAACAGAAGTTCCCTGAAGCTGGGAAACTGTTCCAAGTTGGCAGCCAGATTTTGTGGGCCATTTGAAATCCTAGAAAGGATTGGACTAGTTGCATATATGTTTGCATTGCTTGCATCCATGATTGTACATAATGTGTTTCATATTTCATTTCTTAAGAAATATATACCTGATGCTAATCCTATAATCGATTGGAATGTGATTCAGGTGGAACAAGAAGGTGTCTTGTAGGTGCATCTGTTGCGTATACTGGACCAGAAAAGAAAGCATCTCCAGAATCGAGCCATAGGACTTGTAAAAGTCCAGTGGACCTGGTACGGTCCTGAGGACACAACATGGGAGCATGAATATGCTATGCGGGCAAAGTACCCACATCTTTTTGAATATTTTGGAAATCTTGCTGTTGTTTTGTAAATAAGTTGCACTGAGGACAATGCAAAAATAAGGGAAGGGGCTTGTAATACCCCAAGGCCGAGCCCCTTATGAATTGTAATTTTGCTGATAGGTTGGTGAGCCAAGTGGTTGTAAGCTGAAATACTTATGTGTTATTAGGCTAGTGAGCCAGATGCCAAGGCTAGGAGCCTGATATTTTGTTTGTATATGTAATTATGCAGATCATTAATAAAAATATAAGCACTGTTGCATGTAGACCCTCCACGAAGAAGAGTTATGGGGGACTAAACTCCACTAGGTAGGGTAAGGAAAGTGGGGCTAAGTATTTGGGCCTAGGGGCTAAGCTAGGGGGCTTACCTCTAGAGGAATACTATTTTAATATTATTTCCTGAAGACTAAGGTAGACATTATATATTTTTTTATCCCAAGTTCCTGGAAAGTGGGATGTAAGCTAAATGGAGCGCATGCATCTCCAGGAAGACAAGTGTCAACCTAGGCTCATGCAGTTAAAAGCTGAAGCGTTAACAATTTTTGGGGGGTTCACGAGTCATTTTTCTGCCATCCTCCGTCTGAGTTCGCTGGTCATACTTTGTCTGAACCGTTCTTGCCTCTGCACTTGCATCTGCATACCCGCTCACGGGAAGGTTGGTTGTCTTGCCATTCTCCTATCATGTACGTGAACCATTCTTGCCTCTGCGTTGTCTGACCTCGGCATACTTCTCTCACTTCTGAAACCAGAAACGAGAAATCCATCCTGTGTTGTTTCCTTTGAAGCCTGATGCAATTGTAGTCGCCTGAGCTGTGTTGTGACTTAGCGTTAGGCTGTTGTCTTGTTGGGTGTACATACATGTTTTTCCCCGTTGCCATTGTTGTTTCTGTTTCTATTACTGTTGTTGTTGCTGTCAACCATACCCAGATGTAGCTGAGTCAAATACTGGTTATCAGGCCTGTGAGCAGCTCTCCCAGGCGAGGGAGTCTGCTGGGAAGTGAGTTCTCCTGGAAGGGAGTCTCGTAGCAGCCATAGTACTCTAAGACTTCTGGTCCAGCCTGTTTCTGAAGCCTAAGGTAATGGAGGTGTACTAGCCGATGGACTTATATTAATGAAGGTGTATCCTCCTGGGGTGGAGCAGGTGTGTGGGGAATGAGGTTCTGTGTGTTGTGGGCGTAAGTGGCTCTTGGGATAACATATCCTTCCTGTTGCTTTGTGCAACTTCCTTGTTGTCCTTTCCAAGCCTAGAATTCCCCTTGCCCGGTGGAGTTTAGTCCCAGCTCATGGGTGACCTACCGCTGAGAGTGATGAGCAGCATGGTCTAAGGCTGGGAGGTTCATGGAAGGTCTGCACGTAGTTGGTGGATTTACTCCAGCTAAGAGATAAGTATCATTTTTGTGTTTAATTATGTATTTTATGCGTGTTTGGATTACTGGAAATGTATCATGTGTTCCGTTGCATGTGGACTTACTGTTAATCTCAATTGCATCTATATGGTAGCAGTAATTATGTGTTTATTATGAATAAGTGTTTTAATTTCATTAAAATGCATGTTATATATGTGTGTGTGTGTGTGTGTGTGTGTGTACGATTCCTTGTGGTAGTGTTACTCGGCTTGTTGGAAGGCCATGTTGTTTGGGTAGCATTATCAGAGTTTAGTAAAGTGTCATGTTGGTGGTGTTGCCCGACCTGTTGGTGGTCGTGGACGTTACAATAACTAATTGTAATGATGTTGAAATATAATTTCTAACTATATTTGGTGATGAAAGGACCCCAACAATTTTAGTGTTGGAATTGTCAAGAATGAAAATGGAAAGTAAAGAAAGAGTTAAGGATTTTAATCAATGATTCACCACTATTCCTAACAAAATTTGAATTGATTCTAAACTAGTATAAGATGTACAAGTACAATTTTGTACCACAACTTTGCCACTTCCCATTGCAATTTTTGTGAAAATCGCTAGTAAAAATGAAACATTCAAAGAAGCTAGGAAAGTAGAAAAGCAAATCGTAAGTCTTAAATAAAATACAAAGGTTGTAGAAAAAAAGAACACATGTAACACGAATAAACATTTGCATTAACTTAGCCTAATCAAAGTGTATTTGTTTATCTAGATGATGCCATGATCTACTCAAAGAAATGCTCTTATCAACTTCAACACGTAAAACAATTTTTCTAAAGATGCAAAAAGCAAGGGATCTCATTAAATCCCAATAAAAGTTTTTTTGTTGTCATTGAAGGTAAATTTCTTGGGCACAATATTTCTACAGGTGGCATATTGGTATATCTTGAAATAACTAAATCAATCACCCCAAATCCCCTTCCTCTCGACAATAACTCCATGCAATGTTTATTTGGGAAAATCAATTTTGTAAGGAGGTTAGTGTCATACTTTGTAGAAATTATTAAGCCTTTGCAGAAAATGATAAAGAAGGATGTAGTTTTCAAATGGACTAAGATAGAAAATGAATATTTGAAAAGATTAAGGTTGTTATTTTTGCTGCACCAACATTGAGCAACCTTGATTTTGATAAAGAATTCTTCTTCTATACATTTGTGTCTGATTACTCCCTAGCTGATGTGCTCACTCAAAAGGATAAAGAAGGAAGGGAATTTTCAATCTCACTCATGAGCACAAGATTACAATACATTGAACTAAATAGTAAACTATCAATTATTTGAAAGGCAAACATACAATGTGGTTAGAGCTATCAAATAGTTCATGACTTATCTTCTCAAAAGCCACATGAAAGTTATAGTCCCATACTCAGTTGTTAGGTTATTGTTCATATAGAAAGAAATTGGCAAAAGAGGGGGAAGATGGACAATTGTTATCCAAGAGTACAATCTCGATATTAAAATATCCACTATAGTTTGAGGCCAAGGACTTTGCAAGTTAACATTTGAAGCACAAGATAAAGTTGATGTTGATGAATTAAGTTGGGAAAATGAAATTTTTATGCATACCAATGATGTTCTTTACATCCCAACTAAAATTGACTAATGGTATTATGATTTAAAATATTATTTGCAATGTGGGTCCAATCCTAGCTACTTAGATGAAAGAAAGAGAAGATCCCTAAGGCTAAAATCATCCCAATACTAGTGGATTAGTGGTATCACTTTTTGTAAGAATTATGGCAATGTATTGCTTAGATGTTGGGAAAAGAGGATGTTAAAACAATGTTAAAAGATTTAGACGATGGACCAACTAGTGGACACTTCTTTGGAGAGACTACTATTAACAATATTCTAAGAGCTAGTTATTACCGGTTGACAATTTTCAAGATGCATACACATATGTTAGAAAATGAAAGCATTCCAAATGTATGTTGGAAAGGAGAAAAAAGTAGCCATACCCCTCCAACTAGTTAAAATTGATGACCATTTGAGTAATGGGGTTGAGACATTATTAGTGAGATCAAAACTAATTCTTTAAAGCGACATAAGTACATTCTAACTGTAATAAACTACTTCACCATGTGGGTGAAATCTATTCCTTTGATCAATGTAAATGAAACAATAGTGATTTAATTTATGGGAAAACATCTCATAACCAGGTTTGGTATCCCTTCTATGTTGATAGTTAATAATGCTTCACATTTCTCTTCATTAAAATTGATTGAATTTGCTTTAGGAAAGGGTATTATTTTACATTATTTGGCTAACTATTATCGTTAATGGAATGGATTAACTGAATCTACCAATAAACACCCAATTCAAATCCTTAAGAACACAGTGATTGACACATTTCAAAACTTGAGCTTTCCCTCTAGAACAATAAAAACCCAATTCAAATCCTTAAGAACACACTAATTGACACATTTCAAAACTTGAGCTTTCCCTCTACAGCATTGAAAGTGCATTGGGCCAATTTATATGTGTTAAAAATAGCTCAAGTTATGAAATATGTTAAAAATAACATAGATAATTTAGCTTATTTCACAATCAAATTATTAGTTATGAGATATTTAATCATTTAATATAATACAAAATTTAACATACTAATAAAAATTAAAAAATATGTTAAAATACATTGAATTAAAATGTAAAAACCATCAAATTATGAAAATATGTGTTTTTATTATAGGTTCATATTCATTGAAAGTAGGGTATTAATATCTTCATAAATTTTAATAGTCAAATCCTTGTGTGGAAATAGCAACTTGTTTTATAAACAAGAGAGTCTTATAGACCAATTTAATGTTTGGCTTGATTGTGACTTAATTAATTATTATTATTATTTTGAAATTCTAATCTTAAATCTATATAATCTATTAAAAAAAAATGATAACAAATTATTTCAAATGTAGAAATAAAAATGTTAATATTATTTTATTAAATAATATTAAGTAAAATCAAATTCTTCTTTAGCTCTGACCTTTGGCACCCGCCCACACAACCATTGACTACTAATAATGGTTATTATTTTTGAAATAGCTATACACACAACATTGAATTTAGACACATCAGCCTGATAAATGTAAAAACTCCTTATGACACTGATATACTTCAATTAAATTAAGCACAAAGCCATCGAAACTCATGTGAAAGATTACCCACCTAAACTTATTATTTTCAAATTTTAGTTCTTTACTTGAATTGTTGAAGTTCTTCTTCGCTGCAATGATGGGAAGAATCTGCTCAGAGAAAGTGAAATCCAGTAGATGAAAGAATGGCTAGCTGGCTAGGCCCTTTCAAACCACATAGAGGTCAGTTTGCAGTTAAGGTGTGCTATGTAGTCATGATAATGATTGCAATGTTGCTTTGGATTGAATTATTTAACCTTTGTAGTTGGCTGCCAATATCCAGTTTGCTGAGCAGTATTGAATATTGTTGTAAGTGGATTACATGTCATCGTATTTGAATTGCTTTCAAATGCAACAATTTATATTCGATCTGCCGCAACATTCAATGCTGCTTAGCACTGACCTTTGTAATTCAGATGCTATATGCAGTTATGTATATGATTGCCATGTTGTTCTGTATTGAATCATTTTTTTTTTAACTTATAGCCAAGTTATTTCTACATTAGTCATTGATCATTATGTATATTTTGTTCTGAATTGATCATTATGTATATTTTTCCTTTATAGCTTATAGGCAAGTTGTTTCTAGATGTAAATGTCCATTAATATTCAAACATTATGTGTTTTTAAAAATAAGTAGAGTGTCCATTCTAAAGATTGAACTATATAAATCTCTTACACAATTCATTTTTATTACACAGTTTATTTTCAGAAAATTCAACTACAATAAATAATGCATTTTCCATATTTCCCATTGATATGACAACTGTCATCTTCCAAACTATATAAATCTCTTACACAATTCATTTCTATTACACAGTTTATAAACTATATAAATCTCTTACACAATTCATTTCTATTACACAATTTATTTACAGAAAATTCAATCACAGTAAATAATGCATTTTCCATGTTTCTCAATGATATGACATCTGCCATCTTCTAAACTATATAAATATCTTATACAATTCATTTCTATTAAACAGTTTATTTCGAGAAAATTCAACCACAGTAAATAATGCATTTTCCGTTTTCCATGTTTCCCAGTGATATGACATCGGCCATCCATCTCCTGTCAGACTTTTGCGCTTGCATTTTGTGAATAAGTAGTCAAATCCTCCATAAATATGCACAACTAATACACTATTGGTTGATTGAATGTTTGCAATCACTACTCTGTTGGTTGATTGATTGTTTGAATAATATGGGATACTGCCAACGATGTAATTGCAGGAGCACTATATTTCAGAATTATGTAATTGCAGGAGTACTATATTTCAGAATTTCTACTTTGCAAGCATGCGGTAAGGCTTCCTCCACATTTTCTTCAAAATAAGTATGGGTATGGTGCAATGATTATAACCTTACACAACGGCGCTGTACTCCTCACAACGCTTGATGGCCTGTGGGGGCGTTGATATATATTGTAGAACCACCTTTTTCATATATATTGGCAACATGACATATGCAGATTTTGTATCGTTTTGACTACAGGTCCCCACTGGTGAGGAAATATCCAGCCCAACAATTATTAACAGTCACGTTGTTCCCAGGAACAGTGCAGTCCACTTCGCTGGCTTTATTCTTTGGGTCAAAGGATTCTGCTTGCAGGCTAAAGTGGGACATTCAGCTTTTCAAAGTCGTCTACTCTGTAATTAGCAACTTCAATCTGTATTTTCTAAAACGCATTTTTCTATTCGGTTTTCTTAACATTATTTAATTTGTTCCAATGCTCCGAGTGTATGGAGGTACAGCCAGACCAGAACGTAATACTTGGTTTTCAGGTTAATGTATTGATGATATTGGTGCAGGGAGCATTATGGTTGCAGGTTTTGTACTAATGGATTGTATCTTTGTGGCAGGGTAACAGCGGGGAATCCAAGTCAACACCCACTCCCAACGAAAAGGTGACAAACCAATTATATATGGCCCTCTCAAAATGTTATTCTGATATTCCATTTCATGTTGGGATCATGGTGAAACATTATGGTGAAACCCACTTGTGACTGCCTCTGTTCTCTCTTCTTCTTGACTTGATCTTTAGATAGAAGTCATTTTTTGCTTTGTATCAATGTATCAAGTGTCTTCTCCTTCACCACTGCCATGCTTTTATAATTGTGAGTTATGACCCAACCCTAATCTCCAAAGTGATTGATGGTTGAGATTACTTTTCACCTCACTTGAGATTAATGACTATTATTTAGTTCACCAATGCCAATTAAAACATTTCAGTGAATAAAAATCAACTCACTAATAAAATAACTTTGCTTTAATAATTTCTTTAATTAAAGTAAAGTATCAAGGTAGAAGTCATTGGACAACTTCCACAAGTCTAGACACTTAGACCTGTGCGGAAGTACCTGTCCGATGCTACAAATATCAACACTCCCTCTTAGCGAAGAAGATATTCTACACCACTCCAAGTTTGTCCCTGAAGAACACAAACTTTTCTTTAACCAAGGGTTTGGTCAAAATATCTACAACCTGCTCATCTTTGGAAACATACTGAAGCTTCACTGCTCCCTTTTGGATCCCATCTTGAATGAAGTGATATCTGATCTCAAAATGCTTGGACTTGTCATGGAATACTAGATTCTTCAAGAGTTTGATACAACTTTGATTATCACAATATATCACCATAGGCTCCAACTCCTGATCAGATAAATTTTTGATCAATTTGTGATGCCAAATGGCTTCACAAATAGATATACTCACTACCATATACTCTCGCTTTGCTTAACTGAGTGCTACAAAAGTTTGCTTCCTTCTTAATCATGTAATCACTGTTGATCCCAAGCTGAAGAAACACCTCAAGGTGTTATTTCTGTCTACTGCACTCCCTAGCCAATCTGAGTCTGAATATCCCTGTAGCCTCACTCCATCACCTCCAAGATACCCCAATCCATACTCGACTACTATACCTCTCAAGTAACTGAGCACATGCTTCGTTGTCTAATGCATCTGCCTCAACTCCACCATGAAATGACTCAAGGTGTTCACAACAAAACATATATCTGGCTTGCTGTTGACCAAATACATCAAGGACCCTATCAACTGCATGTATATCCTAGGATCCACCAACTTTGAATCTGAAGT
This sequence comes from Picea engelmannii, assembly GCA_009831015.1. Taxonomy (NCBI): domain Eukaryota; kingdom Viridiplantae; phylum Streptophyta; class Pinopsida; order Pinales; family Pinaceae; genus Picea; species Picea engelmannii. The sequence continues at coordinate 250,022 of ML799407.1, forward strand.
GACAACCTTCTTCAGATTAGTAACCAAGTCATTCATCTACAATCCTCCATCTTGAATCTCCTCAATATCTCCACTATGTACTTCCATGACCAAGGAAGATCTCTCTTGATACCTGCCATACCTCTAACCCCAATAAATAATGCATCAAGACAATGTCCTTCATTTCGAACTCTGTAGCCAAATCTTCTTTGCACCCTACAATAAACTCTTCTGCACCTATGGGAAAAAAATCATCCACGTACAACACCAAGATGAGTGGATCAGACCCAACAAGTATGAAGTATAAGTTAGGATATGTCTCACTTTTGGTAAAACCCATACTTTTCAAGTATCCATCAATCCTAGAATACCATCCCTTGACTGCATGTTTGAGTTTGTACAAGGATTTCTTAAGCCTACACACATGAAAATCCCTCCTATGTACCTCAAATCCCTTAGGTAGCTCTATATACACTTCCTCCTCAATGATCCCGTTTATGAAATTTTTCTTCACATCCATCTGATGAATCCCCCACCTCATAATTGAAGCAATAAAAATAACAACTCGAATAGAAGCATACCTGGTGACTGGAGAAAATGTCTCATCATAGTCCACTTCCTCTTTCTGAGAGAACCCTCTCACCACAAACCCCACCTTGAAATTCTCGATGCTACCATTTACAATATGCTTGATCCAGGTGGATATCGGTGGCCACCCACCTTTTCCAACTCGCTCAAAACAATTTTCTGGCAATTTACTATTTTTGGCAGTTTTTTGGGTCCTGAACTTCTGGAGTCGTTTTGAGGCCCTAAACGACATTTTTTTGGCATCATGGTACGATGAATATTACTTCGCTTCAAACCATGATATTTGTTTTCAACAGTTGTAGTCCTCGGATAGACCTTTCTAACGATGTATCATATGCGTCAAACATAGATCGTATGCAAAAGTTACGACCCCAGGAAGTTGATGGATTGACTTACCCAAATGGGGCCCACATGAATTTTGGTGCTTCATCTCCTAGGGTTAGGTTTTTGGATGTCTAGGTTTTTTGACATTCCTGTTTATTGTAAAAAGGCCTTCAGAGCCTCATTGTAATCATCTTCTTGCAAATGCGAGTAGCCGTCACATCTCTTCTCAAAGATAAGCTGGCACCATTCTAGCGAGTCTTTCACTCTGTATTTTTACAGTGTCTATATGTTTCTTTCATTAATAGAAATCGTGTATTACTATATCTCTGTGTTTATGGTTGCATCTATGATACGTTTCTGTTATATTATTGGATATCCACGATATCTCTGTGCATTTATTTATTATATCTCCGCTCTCATTTCGTGCTGAAAATAATCCGGATCAGTGGTATCAGAGCATGCTACTCTTGATCATTTTTTAGTGCATGTCCTCGACGAGGTCCGAGTATAGCAAGTTGGGTCTTGAGCTTGTCTCTCTTGAAGAAAATCACTCTTGCATGCCCAAGAAACCCTCCATGGAGAAAGAAAAGAAAAACAACAGAGCAAATGATCCTATCAATTTGTTGCTTGAGCAAGCTGTCACGTGACAGATGGACGAAATGATGGGGAATTTTTCCCACATCCTTCAACGCTTGCTGATAGCAACATGCACATCTTCATCAAACAACCACTTTGGAAGCACCTCTCCTTTCAAGGTACATGTTAATTTTGATATTCTCGTATTTGAAGGTCAGATAGATCCGAATGCCCTAGACAAATGGTTAAATCTGTTAGAAGGTTATTTCTCTGGTCATAATTTTTCTGACAGGGAAAATATCACCTTCACACTCCCTAAATCCCTCCCCCATGTCAAACATTGGTGGGAAACTTACTGGGAGCAAAGTTCCATAGAGGAGTCTGGAATATATGGGGTCGAGCCCACTTGGGATTTTTTTGTGGATGTGGTAAATGAACAGTATTACCCTATTGGAAACTATGAGGACCAGTACGTGAGATGGACCACACTGGGACAAGAGAGGGGACAAGCAGTTCTGGAGTTCACCAATATCTTCCACACCTTTCACACCAAGCTGGGTATCAAAGACTCTGAATGACATTTGGTTCTGAAATACCGCGGGGCTCTACACATATACATCCAAACTGAAATGGATTTTCTGGACATCTCATCACTTGGTGTTGCTTATTGACATGTTTTTAAAATCGAGCAGAAATTTAAGCACCAGAAAAAATGGGAGTTTGGGTTTGCAAATCTGCAACAACCAAAGTATAATAAAGACGACCCTAACAAACAATCTCCCGAAAACTAGTCCAAGCCACAGGAAAAGAAGGGTCACAGGAAGACAAAGAAGGACACCAGAAAATGGTGTGATTTTCACAAAAGCCCCTGGCACAACACCGATGAATGTCGGTCAAAACAGACATTGGTGGTCGAGATCAAAGACAAGGAGTCGAACCTTGATTTAGAATCTGACTCTGAAAATACTAGTAAAAGATAGATCATTGACACAGACCCCATTGTTATTGTCGTGACCACAACAATTCAACAAGAAGAACGAATAGATCCTAAAGAGGGGGAACGCCATTTTCATTCTTAGATGTGGGTGAAGGGGACCCCACTACATTTTATTGTTGATAGCAGAAGCCGGAAGAACCTCATCTCAGCAGAGGTCGTCAAACGGTTGGGATTGTCAACAACACCACACCCACAACCATACAACATCGGGTGGCTTCGCCAGGGACGAGATTTCCATGTTAGCCAACATTGTCGATTGTCATACAACATCCAACCCTTCAAGGATGAGGTATTATGTGATGTTTCCCCACTGGATGTCTGTGATGTTCTCTTGGGCCAACCATATATGTGGAAGTGCCATGTTGTTTATGAGTCTCGACCTTGCAATGTCATTGTTTCTCTAGGGTGTCATCTCTACAGAATAACAAAGGTAGTTCTGACTATTTTTCCACCTAAACAGTGTCACAAGGTAGTATCTCATACTGCAAAATTCAACTTCTTCACAATCTGTTCAAAAGGGAAACAAAATGACACTGCAACCACTATAACTTTGCCCCAAGCACCTTCTATCCAACAGAAACAGGTCGACAAGGTTGCGGTAAATCACAAAGATTCCTTCTGCACACAGTCCTCTCATGTAGTTCGATTGGTTGAACATACTCAACCTCAACATGTTCGTGACAACCTTCCACAAACCGAGCAACACGACGTCTCCAAAAAGGCAAGCTGCTCACCAAGATTCAGATTCAACAAACGCTTCCCTCTCTCCCACGGGAACTCAATGCAATGGAGAACATTAATTCCTAAGGAGGGAGGATTGATCCAGGTGGATATCGGTGGTCACCCACCTTTTCCAACTCGCTCAAAACAATTTTCTAGCAATTTTGTCAATTTACTATTTTTGGCAGTTTTTCGGGTCCTAAACTTCTGGAGCCATTTTGAGGCCCTAAATGACATTTTTTTAGCATCATGGTCTGACAAATATTATTTTATTTCAAACCATGATATTCACAATCAATAGTTGTATTCCTCGGATAGAACTTTCTAACGATGTATCATATGTGTCAAACGGAGATCGTATGGAAAAGTTACGACCCCAGGAAGTTGATGTACTAACTTGCCCAAACAGGGCCCGCATGAATTTTGGCGCTTCATCTCCTAGGGTTAGGTTTTTTGATGTCTAAGGTTTTTGACATTCTTGTGTTTTTTAAAAAGGCCTTCAGAGCCTCATTGTAATCATCTTCTTGCGAATGCGAGTAGCCGTCACATCTCTTCTCAGAGATAAGTTGCCACCATTCTAGAGAGTTTTTCACTTTGTATTTTTACAATCTCTGTACATTTATTTCATTAATAGAAATCATGTATTACTGTATCTCTGTGTTTATGGTTGCATCTCTGATACATTTATGTTATATTATTGGATATCTGCGATATCTCTATGCATTTCTTTATTATATCTCCGCTCTCATTTCGTGCCGAAAATAATTCGGATCAATGCTTGATCTTATAGAGCCACCTGGAACTCATAGCTGACTTCCCATTTGGCCTTGACACTATGTCCCAAACATCATTCCTCATAATAGAGGTGTAATTCTCTACCATGGAATCCCACCCAAAATGTTGATTTGTTTCTTCCTTAAAACTAGAAGGCTCAACATCAATGATACTACTCATAAGCGCCATATAGTTCAAAAACTTCCTCGGAGGAATGTGCTCCCTGAATCCACTCCTAGGAGCCTCACCAACATCCCTCAATGTCTGCAATAACCACCTAGGTGTCCTGACAAAAATAGAAGGGGATGAATCCTCCTCCCCATCTGTCACAATAAATAAATAATATAATATATAAACATTAAAATAATAAATAAAAGTAAAATTAAAAATTAATGTAATAAAGGGGCATATATATAGGCAGGCCCTATCCTTGTAATATCATCATCATTTTTACAATCAATTATTATTATATATATCTTATTATGAATTCAGAGTGAGTTGTTCATTACGAAACCCTTGTTTCTTTTACATTGGTATCAGAGCTGGTCGCTCCCTTGTATCACAATCATTCCCCACACCCCACATTTTCCCCCTCACCTGCAGTCTAAAATCACAGTCTCTCCATTCCCACGCACCAACCTCTCCCCACTCCCCTTCCCAAGCACCCCCCCTCTCTCCAAACCCTCCTGTAACCCTCCCCACCGTATCACAGTCTCTTCCCTTCCCACACACTCCTTCCTACTCCCCTTCCCACGCACCTCCCTCTCTCCAAAACCTCCCGTAAACCTCCCCTCTGTATCACAATCACTCCCCTTCCCACTCTCATGCACCATCCCACAACCCACACACCATTCCATAGTCACGTCTCCCACAGCCCGTGCCCCCCCACTCTTCCACAACCCACCTCCACCTCACTCCCACATTGTCCTCCTCCCATTCGCCATTCCCTTCATCATCCACCCACCATACACCTCCACTCTTCACAACTTGACTCACATCCCTCCAGCATAAATTACATACAATTATTTTCAAATAACTAAAAAGGGGATATCCCAAGCAAGATCAAAATTACAGAAAAATACT
>ML799407.1:256047-267372 GCA_009831015.1 Picea engelmannii
AAATACTGTATTTGGACTCCACTGGCCCGGAGAACCAAAAGCGGCTTGCTGGCCCTGAAATTTAATGCCTTGCAGGCTGGTAGGTTGATGGCTTGATGAGGGATGGGGAGGTGAACCGCCTGTCCGTAGAGCCATCGTGACTGACCAGCGCGAGGGTAATCGTGCCACACGCAACCTCGCGAGAGGATAAGGCGAATGGCAGAAGCGATTGAGGGGGCAGACGCGAGGGGAACTCTGGCATTACGCAGAGTGAGTGATAGCAGAGAGGAAGGATTGCAACCTTCTCTCCTGGTCACTGGCAGACAGAGAGACGCAGTCTCAGAGCATCGTGGTCTCAGCTCGGGGGTGGCTAGTGGTAAATCCCTTGGGAGTCGCTGAGCCTACGGTTGGGTGGAAACGAGCACCCCTCTCAACAGTTACCCCATTTCTGGTGTTATTTTCGGATAAGTATTTTACATAATTGTATCTTGAAATTTATAGAATGATGTATATATGTATATGATCATAGAACTGTCAAATTATGAATGATTTCTGTGTAAGAATGTCTGTGTAGTGTTTGATGAGAATGAATAGATATATGTTCATAACAGAGGAAATCACACATGACGTGCGTGGATAAAGCAATCTTATTTGTGCCTAGATTGAACTAATTTAGGTTCCCAGCCCGTTCTCGGGAAGTTGCTTTCCCTTATCTGTCTCAGGGATACCTGGTACAGATCTCTTCACAGAGATTTCCTCCCTAGAAAGGTTCACAAAGGACCCAGAAAAGGGACTCGAACGCACAAGTCTTAACAACCCTGGGCGAAGAGGAATGACCCTCTTGAAATCTCGAAGTAGTAGCGTAAGGATAAGTATGGATCAACGGATGAGATCCTGTCGGGGAACCTGTTGTCATTCACGATCGTTAAATCGAAGGAATGAGCGAGGGTGTTAATTGCCTTAACCCTTTTTCCTCTATCTTCGTGAATAGCGAGGAGATCTGAGTTGTAGACCCCCAGGCTCCATGAGAGCATCTGGACCGTTGATTTTTCCACATCCAAAGAGCAGTAGAAAAGGGCGCGGCATCGGGACCAATCTGAATCGTCAGATCTGAACTAGAAATCCCGACAGTCGTTAGATCTTTAGGGAGATAGATGAGGGTTAAGCCTCGTGAATAGGGGCAAAACGGATCTGAGCCGTCCATCCGAGGAGGACAGGTGGCATCCAAGGGTCTCGCGAACTCGGAGGTTCGCAAGGTAAGAGCCCAAAAGTTGGATGCTCTAAGTCGCGAGTGGCGAAGCCACGAGAGGATCAGAGCCGTCCATCCGTGGAGGACAGGTGGCAAAGATCCAAGGATCTTGTGAGCTCGGAGGTTCGCGGGGTAGAAGTCCAAAAGTTGGACGCTCCAAATCGCGAGTGGCGAGGCTACGAGAGGATCAGAGCCGTCCATCCGAGGAGGACAGGTGGCAGAGATCCAAGGGTCTCGCGAACTCGGAGGTTCGCAAGGTAAGAGCCCAAAAGTTGGATGCTCTAAGTCGCGAGTGGCGAAGCCACGAGAGGATCAGAGCCGTCCATCCGAGGAGGACAGGTGGCAGAGATCCAGGGATCTCGTGAGCTCGGAGGTTCGCGGGGTAGAAGTCCAAAAGTTGGATGCTCCAAGTCGCGAGTGGCGAGGCTACGAGAGGATCAGAGCTGTCCATCCGAGGAGGACGGGTGGCAGAGATCCAGAGATCTCGCGAACTCGGGAGTTCGCAGGGTGAACGCCCAAGTAGTTGGTGTTAAAAGTCACGTGGCGCAAGGACACGAAGCGACGAAGTGGCGAGAGAACTAGGAGACGTCCATCTGAGGAGGACAGGTGGCAGAGATCGAGAGATCTTGCGAACTCAAAAGTTCGCGGGTGAGAGCCCAAACATTGGTTACTCCAAGTCGCGAAGACGCGAGGAGCGAGGAAGGAAGGAGAGACGTTGGATCTGGGTCGTAGGAGGATCGTTGGATCGGGAACCCTATGGCCTATCGCGCACTCGGGGGTTCGGAGGTTGACTGGAGCCACTTTCGACATCAGAAGTCGCGAAGTGCCGTGTGCCGAGGTTCGTGTGGACGCGTGGCAGAGCCATAAGATGGGACCCGCATGGTCGACGGGTGGACACGCATTGCTTGGAGATAGGAGTCGACACTCTGTTGAATTCTCGCATCTCGAGGGTTCGCGGAATAGGAGGGTGAAAGCTCGACGGTTCAACTGGTGAGGTTGCGAGGTTGCGAGTAGAGAAGAACCGCCAAGGGAGGAGTCAACTCAGCGTTGACCTACCACGTCTCGGGAGATCACAACAGGAGAGCACGAGAGTTCGACTCACAAACTCACGAAGGTGCGAGTTGCGAGAGGCACTGACGTTTAATCCTAGCCTACGGTTACAGGTGGGGAGGGCGCTAACTAAGAAAGGAGCTATACCCGTATCGCCATTCTACCTTCAAGATTGGACTCAATTGTATCGCTGAGTCATGAAACACAAAAAGGCGCCTGGTTTGTTTGGCCTGTGGTCCTAACCCACGATCACAGGGAGGTGAACAGGGAAGAACTAGCCTGCACTAGACCCCGTAGGACTTCGGGGATTCTGCTCCTTGAGGAAGAACGAATTTTTTTTGATTATAGGTAGCGGGTGTGTTACAAAGTGACTCAAGCCCATCTAACACATCACCCCCATCACCACTGCCGCCGCCACCTCCCTACAATTCAAATTCCCAACCTATATCACAACATCAACCCTTAATAATTTATCCTCCCAAAGCCAAAATTGAACTATCAAAATACAATGGAGGGGACAACCAATGCGTGGCTTGGTTTAACAAAACCAAAGAATATTTCCATATATATAATATTACAATAGATGAAGAAAAGGTCAAATATGCGTTCATGTACCTTGAAGGCACTGCATACAATTGGTATCTATGGTGGAAAGGAAGAATTCAATCATATAATTGGAATTCTTTCAAAAATGATTTTTTTAAAAGATTCCAGGGCATCTCAGAAAATGAATTTTTTTCTATAACACATCCATGGCGGGGACTCGAATTTTTGCTCTTCTTAGGAGAATCAAAACCCCCATTCGAGGTCTCTATTCCATTCTGCTCTTCCAGAGATTTCCAACCATGATATCCATGCTCCAAAACGAGCTCAGAGAAGGAAGATATCCTCTCCCAAGATCTTCGGGTTTTTTCATCCCCCTATACTTGCATATGAACATGGGCTATGACCAGATACCAAGACAATAGGTGCCAATACGACCACCACGTGAATCCTCCGGAGTGGCAAACCTCTGAAGTTCACGATCTGACACTGCATGTCCTCAGGGATTTCAGCGACCCTAATTTACTTCGAGACTTCGACGTTCGAGAGTTTCAAATGTTCCTACACCTTTTTCCTCTGAATTACTCCGTACCCGAAGTTACATATCGAGCGCCACGCATCCCTTGTGATCGATGGTTATGATCTTCTTTGGGACTTCGACGTTCGGGAGTTCCAGGAACTCCAACTCTTTTTCCTCCGAAGTACTCCATACTCGAAGTTCCAGATTAGGGGCCACACATCCATCTAAATCAATAGCTCGGGTCCACTTCGGGACTTTGGGGTTCAGGAGTCCTGAACGCTCACACCACCTTTTCTCCCAGAGTGATTTCACCCGAAGTCAACGATCTATTGACGCGTGTCTCTTTCAAATCGACGGTCACGATTTACTTCGGGAGTTCTCAACTCTCGTGACCCCACTTTCCTCCGAAGTGGCTATCTTCCGAAATGGAAGATATGCTGACACATGTCCTCCACTGACAGAAGACTCATATGAACTCCCTCTCTCTGGCCTTCGAGAGTTCTTGTTCAACACATCCCCTTTTCTCTCGGAGTGACTTTCGTCCGAAGTGCAGGATCTGATGACACCTGTCCCTTTGGACTGGAAGACTCAGATCTACTTCAACTCTTTAGGCTTTGGGAGTGTCAACCTCTCCACACTCACTTTCTCTCGGAGTGCTTACACCCAAAGGAGATGATCCATCGATGTGTGTCTCCCACAGACCGACGACTGCAAATCACTTCGGCTCTTCGGGCTTTGGGAGTTTCAACCTCTTGACACTCGCTTTCTCCTGGAGTGCTTGTACCCGAAGTTGATGATTTGTCGATGCACATCTCCCACAGATCGACGACTACAAATCACTTCGACTCTTCGGGCTTCGGGAGTTTCAACCTCTCCACACTCTCTTTCTCCCATAGTGCTTACACCCGAAGTCGACGATCTGTCGACACTTGTCCTTTCTCTCATATTGACAACACAAACAGACTCCGTTACTCCGCAAATTTCCAAAGGAACTCACAACTATCCACCTGACAAATTTTCTAGGTCTGATGGTCATGATCCAACCAATACCGATTTGTTCGTCGGTCGACGGTTCATAGTGATTGCAGGGCCCCAATGTGCGCACTCTTTATCAGAGAGCTCAACCTCCGCAATCTGAAAAGTACTCGCCCAAATTGCTCTAATCGAGGTCGTTGATCTTCCAACCTGATGATATCAATGACGTTGGTGAATTGCGGGTTGCGAACTAGCACGTCCACTAATTTCACCTTCGCGCTCTGCAATGATTCCCAACCATTGATTTAATCGAGCGACTGGTGTTTGATTTGCTAGCTCCAGTGGGTCTTTGAGTCGATTTGACGACTGTGATAACTTCTCCTCCCGATGAACGACTCACATCCATCTCCGTTGTCAGGTTCTTAAGTAATCTACGACTCTTGTTACTCCAATAGTTCGGGTAACTGTGACTATTGTGAAGTTTGACATCTCAGAGCTTCGAACTCCCAAAGTTCTGAAGCCTTCATGAGCTATCTCCTTTTAGCGTAGGGTTCCTAGACCCAGGTCACATGGAACTTTAGATGAATCTCAGGCTATGATCTCTACTCTTTCGCTAGGTTTTGACTAAGGTCGTGGGTGCAAATTCAAGGTCTTTCAGACTACTGGTTTGAAGGAAAAACCTTCCTATTTCACAACACCTTAAATTTTGAAACTAGGCGATGTAAACTCATGAGGTTACCGAGACGGTAGCAGTGCCAAGAGGCTTGCTCTGATTCCGAAGATGTGAGGTAGCTCCCTAGGGAAAACACCTTTGAGAGATAAACTGGGGAACACAGGAAAAACAAAATCACAAGTCCTCAAGGAAAACAACGTATATACAAAATTTAACCTTTTCACTGGAGAACCATTTACAGATAAGTAAATACATGCATGCAACTATTAATTCCCAATTCAACGCATAAAGTATGGAAACACTTATCAGAACCAGACAATGTGAAGTGACTGCTAGAAAGGGTGCTCGTTTCCACCCAACCATAGGCTTAGTCACTCCTAATGGATTTACCACTAGCCACCCCTTAGCTGGACCACAATGATTTTTGATTGGATATCTTCTTTCGAGTTAGAAATAGATAGGGATGAAGGTTACTCTCCTTCTCCCATCTCAGTCTCTATTTCCCGTGATCATAACACACTCTTTTTTCTCAATTCTTCCTCAAGTCCCAGAGCTTCTACGCTTGTCTCTACACTCTTCACAGATTTTCCTCCCTGACCCCCACACTTTCCTTTCTTTCCTTTCCCAGAAAGATTGTGTGTGGCTTGAATTCCTAGTCCGTGGTCAGGTCTGAAAGCCTCACAGATGGGCGGTCTTCCCCATCCCCTCATTAACTCTTGAGGAGGTCTTCCCACTTACCAACCTGAATGTAATTCATTCATGGGTCAAAGGGTTGTTATGAACCTGAGCAATTAAATCCAGCACAATACTGGTTCGATGGAGGTTGACGCAACCATTCCTAGTCCCCTCCACCATCCTTTCATAGCATTCGTGGTCTCTCTTAGCACATCCCCTTTCCAGTAGTCATGCATCACATATCCATTTTCTATTAAAATAACATAATTTACATTCATCGACCTTTTATACAAAGGTCCATCAAATCAAACATTCACCCCTTTGAGTTTGCCATAGTCCTTGGCCAATATAGTTATATTTACAAACTGGGGGAAACAGGGTGTTACATTTTCAAAACTGACCAAATTACAACAAAAAGGAAACATACATGAATTTACACATCAATGTGAAGCTCTTGCCACCTGATTATTTGGACTATCTGATGATCAATTACTCTAGTGTTAGATAGGTGGTCTCAAACAACATATCCAAGACGAGTTAATATTACATGAGGTTACTACAGTATAAATAACAATACACAAGGCAAAATCCGTAGAAGAAAAACTAGAAGGCCAATCAATATTTAACAAGGTTTACTAAAAAATGAGTGTATCTCATACCACAGGAAATGATAAATACATACCACCCAATCTACTTGAAGATAGAAGAAGAAGTTTACAACCCCAAAGAATAAAAGAAGGAAAATGTAAACGATGTGGAGAGAAATGGGACCCAAGACATAGGTGCCAGATCAAAGATAACTCAAAAAAAATGTATACTTGTGAAATAGAAAAAGATGACGAATCAGACTCAGTAGAATCAATAAATGAAGAAATGGAAAATTTCCAAAATAACATGTTAGAACTCATAGAAGATAACACACCAAGAATATCACTTGCAGCCATCACATGCATTACCCAACCACAAACTCTCAAATTAAAAGGAAATATCATAAATGATAATGCCACCGTACTAATCGACACTGGAAGTACCCACAATTTCCTCGATATCAAGATTGAAAGGAAACTCAAATTATTTGTATATCCAGTTCCATATATGAAAGTAATGGTTGCAGACGGAATTTTTTTTGGAAATGTCAGAAAATGCCATAAGGTGAAACTCCAAATCCAAGATTTCAATTTGGAATCAAAACTCTACATCATCCCTCTGGGAGGAGTAGATGTGGTTTTAGGAGTCCAATGGTTACAAACCTTGGGAAAATACTCAGTCAATCACCAAGAACATTTCATCCAATTCAAGTGGCAAGGGAAAAGTTATAAATTAGATGGTTTTTAACCTCCACAAACACAGGTTGTGTTGTCACAACAAATGGATAAAATGATCCGAAAAGGAGCAACCACATACTTCATCCAATGCCACAACATAGAAATTACAAGAATCAAAACATGATGACTCCAGAACATCAGACATCCAAGATCTAATTCAAAAACATAAGAAGGTATTTCAAGACCTTCCCATGGAGTTACCGCCTCAAAGAAGAATTGAACATATAATTGAAGTTAAACCAAGATCAAGCCCAGTCAAGGTTAGACCGTACATATAACCCCATCACCAAAAAACAAAGATAGAAAGATTAGTCCAAGACCTATTAAAATGTGGTGTCATCACGAAAAAAAGAAGTCCATATGAAACTTCAGTAGTTTTAGTTCGAAAGAAAGATGGATCTTTCGGATTATGCATAGATTACCGAGGGCTAAATAAAATAACAATTAAAAATAAATTTCCCATCTAGTTTATTGATGAAATGTTGGATGAACTTCACAGAGTAAGGTATTTTTAAAAACTTGATTTAAGATTTGGGTACTATCAGATTAGAGTAAGACTAAAATATGTAGCCAAGATTTCCTTCCAGACACATGAAGGACACTACGAATTCAAGGTCGACCCCTGGGTTACTCTACCCGTTACACATCCCCAACAAAAAATGGGAAGAAATTTCAATGGATTTCATTGAAGGACTACCCATATCCGACAAAAAACATAAAATATTAGTAGTAGTAGACAGACTAACTAAGTATGCACACTTTATTGGAGTAAGGAAAACAGATTCAATAAAACAAACGGCTGAAATATTCTGTAAAAATATTTACAAGCTACATGGGTTCCCTAAGGTTATCTTCAACGATAAAAATGCCAAATTTAAAGGGAATTTTTGGAGAGAATTTTGCAAACAAATCGAAACCTCTCTCAATATGAGCTCATCTTACCACCCTCAAACAGATGGTCAAACAAAAGTTGTCAATAAATGTTTAGAAACCTATCTTCGTTGTTTTATCTCCAACAAAAAAATAAATGGTTTCAATGGTTGCACCTTGATGAGTGGTGGTATAATTCCACTTATCACACATCAACTAAAATGACACCTTTCCAAACTCTTTATGGTTACGAACCTCCATCATGCAAGGAGTTGGCCACCAACCACATTAAATTTGTGAGAGTAAAAGACCATTTAGACGAAAATCAGAAAATCCTTCAGTTACTCAAAGAAAACTTAACAATTGCAAGGAACCTAATGAAGCAACAAGCAGACGAAAACTTAATAGAAAGAGAGTTTGAAGTAGGAGACTGGGTATTTGCGAGACTTCAACCTTACAAACAATTATCCCTTAAACAACATGGGAAGAATAAATTGGCTCCAAAATTTTATGGATCATATCAAATAAATAGAAAAATCAGTCACGTAGCTTACCAGTTGGATTTAGCAGATAAAAGTAGTATCCACAACGTCTTTCATGTATCATGTCTAAAGAGAGTCTTGGGGCAACACCAAAAGGCACAAACTACACTTCCTATGTTGGATGAGGAAGGAAGAATAATTTTAGAGCATGAAGCCATTATTGTCACCCGGGAAAAGAGATTATGTTCTCGAGTAATTAATGAATATATGATTAAATGGAAAAATCTACTGGAAGAAGACGTTTCATGGGAATCATAGCACTTTCTCCAGTTACATCCTTTCTTATCATTGCTTTGAGGACAAAGAAAAATTTAAGGGAAGGGAAATGTCACAATAAATAAATAATATAATATATAGACATTAAAATAATAAATAAAAGTAAAATTAAACATTAAGTAATAAAAGGTCATGACTAAAAGTCATGACTCTTCATAAAACCATAAAGGGGCATATATATAGGCATGCTCTATCCTTGTAATATCATCATCATTTTTACAATCAATTATTATTATATATATCTTATTATGAATTCAGAGTGAGTTGTTCATTACAAAACCCTTGTGTCATGGGCATCAATGAGAGAAAGTTCTTCTTCAATCCTAGTACATAAAGCATGTCATGGGAATCAAACAAACCTCCTGACTCATGATGGAATATAATTGTTCCCTCTCCCTTCACTACATACTTGGCATAATCACCAAGATCCATTTGAACCTCTGACTCCCTCTCCGTCATACTGATAAATATCTCTCGTGCTTCTATCATATGACGAGATGCACCATTGTCCAAGTACCATGCACTCCTGGTAGTTGTGCTAGTAGAAAGGAAAACAACTAGTGAGAAATCTTTCTCAAACTTTGTTGCAAACTCATCTAGATGCATCTCTACTGATGTTGTTGTTTGTGTCTTTCCTCTTCCCTTATTCTTCTCTGGACACTAAGATGCATAATGTCCATTCGTATTACATGAGAATCACTTGATTTTTCTCAAGTCATTCTTCTTCCCTAGCTGCGATGATCCTCCATCATTGTTACCCTTCTTGTTGGAAATATTTCCTTTTCCCTTTCATGTCTTACTGACAAGAGCCAAGTTCTCATCACTACTTCCTTTCTTACTTCTTTTAGAATCCTCCTGAGTCTCTTCTTGGATGTAGTCATCCCAAATCCTCTACCAATCTAGGAATTTTTCCCAAGTGCAAGCTCCTTTGATAAATGGTTCCCAGGGCTTGGGAAAACCATTCAATGAGACATTCATGATCTCTGCGCATCCAATTTATCCCCTATGGTTTTAAGTTGATCATGTACCTGAGTGATCCTCATGAAATAACTGGTAACATTTTTATATCTAGACATCTGCACAGATCCGAGTCTATTTCTTAGTACCATCTTCCTATTCATGTTAGTGCTTTGGAATAAACCTACTAGGGAATCAAACATATCTTTGGTCATCTTCTTATTGGATAAGTGAGGAATTAGATGATCCTTCATTGAATCCAAGATAACCCTCTCAACTTTTATCTCCTTCTTCTCATGAGCTACAAAATATATTGGATCTGTCGATGGAACAACTACTTTGTCCACTAACTCCTAAAGGTCACACTCCTTCAACACCAAAGTAACTTTTTCTTTCCAAGATAGGAAGTTGGATGTTCCATCTAACCTATCTTCAATTCTCAGAATTGTTGATTTCATCCCTTAGACTTGATCAACTTCCCTAGAAATAACCTACTGTTGAAATTTCCCCTATACTGACCTGTACGACCCTATACACACTTGTCACCACTGAAACCTGCATATGTGCACGACTTTCCTTAATGAAACCCACGTATACACAACTATCTCCAATGAAACTCGTGTATATACGTGATTGTTCCTTCTCCAACCTGTGTACACCTCTGTAAGACTGCAAAACGCTAGTTGTGCCTCAATACTATTGTTTCCCTGAAATCGAACCCTTGATTTTTAATTGTTGGTTATGGATCTACTAAGATCTCCTTGTAGATATGATATATCTACTATCAACTACAATAGATCTAAGATCTGGATTCCTCTCAGAGTGATGACTCTGATACCATGTTGAAGTCCCTAATACATCACCTATGTATTTTTTATCTAGTTATTTCCTTGTTGTAAATCAAATTAGTAGTTCATAAAACATAATACACTTGCTAGAAATTCAACTCAATTAAAGATAGCAGAAGAAATACTAGAAACCAAGATCTTAAGCACAATACACAAAGATATTATTTCCATCATCTAAGCTTATCATTCAAATAACCTCAAAGCTTCAAGGGCTCCCATACTTGGGAAAATGGCCCATAGAGAAATACAAAAAAATATAGACAATACCTGCAAACCCTAGCAACTCCTTATCTATTGTATGCCCTCAGTGTTTCACATTTCCCGAGATGCATTTGAATTTCATTAAGAAAACCCACCTATACGCACCCGCCTCCACTAAAAACTACATACACACACCCAAAGACTCTATGGAAACTCTGTATAGTGTGACCCTATTGCTGCAGCTCTAGTTTGTTGAAACCCACTTGCAACTGCCTATATTCTCTCTTCTCCTTGACCTGATCTCTATATGGAATTCCTTCTCCACCTATCCAATTTCTCCTTGAAAAAAATCCTTCTTTGCTTTGTATCAATGTATCAAGTGTCTTCTCCTTCACCCTTGCCATGCTTTTATAATCTTGAGTTATGACCTAACCTTAATCTCCAAACTGATTGATGGTTGAAATTATTTCTCACCTCACTTGATATCATTGGCTATTATTTAATTCACTAATGCTAATTAAAACATTCCATTAAATAAAACTCAACTCACTAATAAAATAACTTTACTTTAATAATTCTTTTAATTAAAGTGAAGTCTCGAGTTAGAAGGCTTTGGACAACTTCCACACATCTAGACACTTA
>ML799407.1:267472-288700 GCA_009831015.1 Picea engelmannii
TCCTACTCCCCTTCCCACACACCTCCCTCTCTCCAAAACCTCCCGTAAACCTCCCCTCCGTATCACAATCACTCCCCTTCCCACTCCTTCCCACTCTCATGCACCATCCCACAACCCACACACCATTCCATAGTCACGTCTCCCACAACCCGTGCCCCCCCACTCTTCCACAACCCACCTCCACCTCACTCCCACACTGTCCCCCTCCCATTATCCATTCCCTTCATCATCCACCCACCATACACCTCCACTCTTCACAACTTGACTCACATCCCTCCAGCATAAATTACATACAATTATTTTCAAATAACTAAAAAGGGGATATCCCAAGCAAGATCAAAATTACAGAAAAATACTCATCCCCAAACACCAAAAGCATGTACGAATTAAAAAATCAAGTGGAAAAAATAGACCAGGAGTGTAAAAGAATTAGAAAATCATTCAAAAAGTCAATACAAAAGACTCATGATGAGTTACTAGAAGAAATGAGGCTCAACAATGAAGCACTCAAATAAGAGTTGACTCATAATCTTAAAGAAAAAATTTCAATGGAAGTCAGAATCGAATTACAAAAAGGATTGGACAATCTAAAACAAGATCTTAAAGACGATATTTTTCAAGAACTCAGGGTTAACCTACAATGAGGTTTGGGAAAATTTAAACAAGAAATAAATGACGATTTGCAACAAAGTCTGGTTCTGATGACACAACATCAGGAATAAAAGCTTAATGAGATTTTAAATGCAATAAAAGGCCAGGGCACCAAAAAGACACCCAACCACAACCAAGTGACTCAAGCACATCTAACACATCACCCCCATCACCACTGCCGCCACCACCTCCCTACAATTCAAATTCCCAACCTATATCACAACATCAACCCTTAATAATTTATCCTCCCAAAGCCAAAATTGAACTATCAAAATACAATGGAGGGGACAACCAATGCGTGGCTTGGTTTAACAAAACCAAATAATATTTCCATATATATAATATTACAATATATGAAGAAAAGGTCAAATGCGCATTCATGTACCTTGAAGGCACTGCATACAATTGGTATCTATGGTGGAAAGGAAGAATTCAATCATATAATTGGAATTCTTTCAAAAATGATTTTTTTAAAAGATTCCAGGGCATCTCGGAAAATGATTTTTTTTCTATAACACATCCATGGTGGGGACTCGAATTTTCGCTCTTCTTAGGAGAATCAAAACCCCCATTCGAGGTCCCTATTCCATTATGCTCTTCTAGAGCTTTCCAACCATGATCTCCATGCTCCAAAACGAGCTCAGAGAAGGAAGATATCCTCTCCCAAGATTTTTGGTTTTTTTCATCCCCCTATACTTGCATATGACCATGGGCTATGACTGGATACCAAGACAATAGGTGCCAATAAAACCACCACGTGAATCCTCCGGAGTGGCAAACCTCTGAAGTTCACGATCCGACACTGCATGTCCTTAGGGATTTCGGCGACCCTAATTTACTTCGGGACTTCGACGTTCGAGAGTTTCAAATGTTCCTACACATTTTTCCTCCGAATTACTCCGTACTTGAAGTTACATATCGAGCACCACACATCCCTTGTGATCGATGGTTATGATCTTCTTTGGGACTTCGACGTTCGGGAGTTCCAGGAACTCCAACTCTTTTTCCTCCGAAGTACTCCATACTCGAAGTTCCAGATCAGGGGCCACACATCCATCTAAATCAACAACTCGGGTCCACTTCGGGACTTTGGCGTTCGGGAGTCCTGAATGCTCACACCACCTTTTCTGCTAGAGTGATTTCCCCCGAAGTCAATGATCTATCGACGCGTGTCTCTTTCAAATCGACGGTCACGATTTACTTCGGGAGTTCTCAACTCTCGTGACCCCACTTTCCTACGAAGTGGCTATCTTTCGAAATGGAAGATCTGCTGACACATGTCCTCCACTGACAGAAGACTCATATGAACTCCCTCTCTCTGGCCTTCGGGAGTTCTTGTTCAACACATCCCCTTTTCTCTCAGAGTAACTTTCGTCTGAAGTGCAGGATCTGATGACACCTGTCCCTTTGGCCTGGAAGACTCAGATCTGCTTCGGCTCTTTAGGCTTCGGGAGTGTCAACCTCTCCACACTCACTTTCTCTCGGAGTGCTTACACCCAAAGGAGACGATCCATCGATGCGTGTCTCCCACATACCGACGTCTGCAAATCACTTCGAATCTTCGGGCTTTGGGAGTTTCAACCTCTTGAAACTCGCTTTCTCCTGGAGTGCTTGTACCTGAAGTTGATGATTTGTCGATGTGCGTCTCCCACAGATTGACGACTACAAATCACTTCGGCTCTTCGGGCTTCGAGAGTTTCAACCTCTCCACACTCGCTTTCTCCCATAGTGCTTACACCCGAAGTCGACGATCTGTCGACACTTGTCCTTTCTCTCATATTGACAACACAAACAGACTCCGTTACTCCACGAATTTCCAAAGGAACTCACAACTATCCACCTGACAAATTTTCTAGTTTTGATGGTCATGATCTAACCAATACCGATTTGTTCGTCGGTCGACGGTTCATAGTGATTGCAGGGCCCTAATGTGCGCACTCTTTATCAGAGAGCTCAACCTCCGCAATCTGAAAAGTACTCGCCCAAATTGCTCTAATCGAGGTCGTTGATCTTCCAACCTGACGAGATCAATGACGTTGGTGAATTGCGGGTCGCGAACTAGCACGTCCGCTAATTTCACCTTCGCGCTCCACAATGATTCCCAACCATTGATTTAATCGAGCGACTGGTGTTTGATTTGCTAGCTCCAGTGGGTCTTTGAGTCGATTTGATGACTGTGATAACTTCTCCTCCCAATGAACGAATCACATCCATCTCCGTTGTCAGGTTCTTAAGTCATCTACGACTCTTGTTACTCCAGTAGTTCGGGTAACTGTGACTATCATGAAGTTTGACATCTCAGAGCTTTGAACTCCCGAAGTTCTGAAGCCTTCATGAGCTATCTCCTTTTAGCGTAGGGTTCCTAGACCCAGGTCACATGGACCTTTAGATGAATCTCAGGCTATGAGCTCTACTCTTTCGCCAGGTTTTGACTAAGGTCGTGGGTGCGAATTCAAGGTCTTTCAGACTACTGGTTTGAAGGAAAAACCTTCCTATTTCACAACACCTTAAATTTTGAAACTAGGTGGTGTAAACTCGTGAGGTTACTGAGACGGTAGCAGTGCCAAGAGGCTTGCTCTGATTCCGAAGATGCGAGGTAGCTCCCTAGGGAAAACACCTTTGAGAGATAAACTGGGGAACACAGGAAAAACAAAATCACAAGTCCTCAAGGAAAACAACGTATATACAAAATTTAACCTTTTCACTGGAGAACCATTTACAGATAAGTAAATACATGCATGCAACTATTAATTCCCAATTCAACGCATAAAGTATGGAAACACTTATCAGAACCAGACAATGTGAAGTGACTGCTAGAAAGGGTGCTCGTTTCCACCCAACCATAGGCTTAGTCACTCCTAATGGATTTACCACTAGCCACCCCTTAGCTGGACCACAATGATTTTTGATTGGATATCTTCTTTCGAGTTAGAAATAGATAGGGATGAAGGTTACTCTCCTTCTCCCATCTCAGTCTCTATTTCCCGTGATCATAACACACTCTTTTTTCTCAATTCTTCCTCAAGTCCCAGAGCTTCTACGCTTGTCTCTACACTCTTCACAGATTTTCCTCCCTGACCCCCACACTTTCCTTTCTTTCCTTTCCCAGAAAGATTGTGTGTGGCTTGAATTCCTAGTCCGTGGTCAGGTCTGAAAGCCTCACAGATGGGCGGTCTTCCCCATCCCCTCATTAACTCTTGAGGAGGTCTTCCCACTTACCAACCTGAATGTAATTCATTCATGGGTCAAAGGGTTGTTATGAACCTGAGCAATTAAATCCAGCACAATACTGGTTCGATGGAGGTTGACGCAACCATTCCTAGTCCCCTCCACCATCCTTTCATAGCATTCGTGGTCTCTCTTAGCACATCCCCTTTCCAGTAGTCATGCATCACATATCCATTTTCTATTAAAATAACATAATTTACATTCATCGACCTTTTATACAAAGGTCCATCAAATCAAACATTCACCCCTTTGAGTTTGCCATAGTCCTTGGCCAATATAGTTATATTTACAAACTGGGGGAAACAGGGTGTTACATTTTCAAAACTGACCAAATTACAACAAAAAGGAAACATACATGAATTTACACATCAATGTGAAGCTCTTGCCACCTGATTATTTGGACTATCTGATGATCAATTACTCTAGTGTTAGATAGGTGGTCTCAAACAACATATCCAAGACGAGTTAATATTACATGAGGTTACTACAGTATAAATAACAATACACAAGGCAAAATCCGTAGAAGAAAAACTAGAAGGCCAATCAATATTTAACAAGGTTTACTAAAAAATGAGTGTATCTCATACCACAGGAAATGATAAATACATACCACCCAATCTACTTGAAGATAGAAGAAGAAGTTTACAACCCCAAAGAATAAAAGAAGGAAAATGTAAACGATGTGGAGAGAAATGGGACCCAAGACATAGGTGCCAGATCAAAGATAACTCAAAAAAAATGTATACTTGTGAAATAGAAAAAGATGACGAATCAGACTCAGTAGAATCAATAAATGAAGAAATGGAAAATTTCCAAAATAACATGTTAGAACTCATAGAAGATAACACACCAAGAATATCACTTGCAGCCATCACATGCATTACCCAACCACAAACTCTCAAATTAAAAGGAAATATCATAAATGATAATGCCACCGTACTAATCGACACTGGAAGTACCCACAATTTCCTCGATATCAAGATTGAAAGGAAACTCAAATTATTTGTATATCCAGTTCCATATATGAAAGTAATGGTTGCAGACGGAATTTTTTTTGGAAATGTCAGAAAATGCCATAAGGTGAAACTCCAAATCCAAGATTTCAATTTGGAATCAAAACTCTACATCATCCCTCTGGGAGGAGTAGATGTGGTTTTAGGAGTCCAATGGTTACAAACCTTGGGAAAATACTCAGTCAATCACCAAGAACATTTCATCCAATTCAAGTGGCAAGGGAAAAGTTATAAATTAGATGGTTTTTAACCTCCACAAACACAGGTTGTGTTGTCACAACAAATGGATAAAATGATCCGAAAAGGAGCAACCACATACTTCATCCAATGCCACAACATAGAAATTACAAGAATCAAAACATGATGACTCCAGAACATCAGACATCCAAGATCTAATTCAAAAACATAAGAAGGTATTTCAAGACCTTCCCATGGAGTTACCGCCTCAAAGAAGAATTGAACATATAATTGAAGTTAAACCAAGATCAAGCCCAGTCAAGGTTAGACCGTACATATAACCCCATCACCAAAAAACAAAGATAGAAAGATTAGTCCAAGACCTATTAAAATGTGGTGTCATCACGAAAAAAAGAAGTCCATATGAAACTTCAGTAGTTTTAGTTCGAAAGAAAGATGGATCTTTCGGATTATGCATAGATTACCGAGGGCTAAATAAAATAACAATTAAAAATAAATTTCCCATCTAGTTTATTGATGAAATGTTGGATGAACTTCACAGAGTAAGGTATTTTTAAAAACTTGATTTAAGATTTGGGTACTATCAGATTAGAGTAAGACTAAAATATGTAGCCAAGATTTCCTTCCAGACACATGAAGGACACTACGAATTCAAGGTCGACCCCTGGGTTACTCTACCCGTTACACATCCCCAACAAAAAATGGGAAGAAATTTCAATGGATTTCATTGAAGGACTACCCATATCCGACAAAAAACATAAAATATTAGTAGTAGTAGACAGACTAACTAAGTATGCACACTTTATTGGAGTAAGGAAAACAGATTCAATAAAACAAACGGCTGAAATATTCTGTAAAAATATTTACAAGCTACATGGGTTCCCTAAGGTTATCTTCAACGATAAAAATGCCAAATTTAAAGGGAATTTTTGGAGAGAATTTTGCAAACAAATCGAAACCTCTCTCAATATGAGCTCATCTTACCACCCTCAAACAGATGGTCAAACAAAAGTTGTCAATAAATGTTTAGAAACCTATCTTCGTTGTTTTATCTCCAACAAAAAAATAAATGGTTTCAATGGTTGCACCTTGATGAGTGGTGGTATAATTCCACTTATCACACATCAACTAAAATGACACCTTTCCAAACTCTTTATGGTTACGAACCTCCATCATGCAAGGAGTTGGCCACCAACCACATTAAATTTGTGAGAGTAAAAGACCATTTAGACGAAAATCAGAAAATCCTTCAGTTACTCAAAGAAAACTTAACAATTGCAAGGAACCTAATGAAGCAACAAGCAGACGAAAACTTAATAGAAAGAGAGTTTGAAGTAGGAGACTGGGTATTTGCGAGACTTCAACCTTACAAACAATTATCCCTTAAACAACATGGGAAGAATAAATTGGCTCCAAAATTTTATGGATCATATCAAATAAATAGAAAAATCAGTCACGTAGCTTACCAGTTGGATTTAGCAGATAAAAGTAGTATCCACAACGTCTTTCATGTATCATGTCTAAAGAGAGTCTTGGGGCAACACCAAAAGGCACAAACTACACTTCCTATGTTGGATGAGGAAGGAAGAATAATTTTAGAGCATGAAGCCATTATTGTCACCCGGGAAAAGAGATTATGTTCTCGAGTAATTAATGAATATATGATTAAATGGAAAAATCTACTGGAAGAAGACGTTTCATGGGAATCATAGCACTTTCTCCAGTTACATCCTTTCTTATCATTGCTTTGAGGACAAAGAAAAATTTAAGGGAAGGGAAATGTCACAATAAATAAATAATATAATATATAGACATTAAAATAATAAATAAAAGTAAAATTAAACATTAAGTAATAAAAGGTCATGACTAAAAGTCATGACTCTTCATAAAACCATAAAGGGGCATATATATAGGCATGCTCTATCCTTGTAATATCATCATCATTTTTACAATCAATTATTATTATATATATCTTATTATGAATTCAGAGTGAGTTGTTCATTACAAAACCCTTGTGTCATGGGCATCAATGAGAGAAAGTTCTTCTTCAATCCTAGTACATAAAGCATGTCATGGGAATCAAACAAACCTCCTGACTCATGATGGAATATAATTGTTCCCTCTCCCTTCACTACATACTTGGCATAATCACCAAGATCCATTTGAACCTCTGACTCCCTCTCCGTCATACTGATAAATATCTCTCGTGCTTCTATCATATGACGAGATGCACCATTGTCCAAGTACCATGCACTCCTGGTAGTTGTGCTAGTAGAAAGGAAAACAACTAGTGAGAAATCTTTCTCAAACTTTGTTGCAAACTCATCTAGATGCATCTCTACTGATGTTGTTGTTTGTGTCTTTCCTCTTCCCTTATTCTTCTCTGGACACTAAGATGCATAATGTCCATTCGTATTACATGAGAATCACTTGATTTTTCTCAAGTCATTCTTCTTCCCTAGCTGCGATGATCCTCCATCATTGTTACCCTTCTTGTTGGAAATATTTCCTTTTCCCTTTCATGTCTTACTGACAAGAGCCAAGTTCTCATCACTACTTCCTTTCTTACTTCTTTTAGAATCCTCCTGAGTCTCTTCTTGGATGTAGTCATCCCAAATCCTCTACCAATCTAGGAATTTTTCCCAAGTGCAAGCTCCTTTGATAAATGGTTCCCAGGGCTTGGGAAAACCATTCAATGAGACATTCATGATCTCTGCGCATCCAATTTATCCCCTATGGTTTTAAGTTGATCATGTACCTGAGTGATCCTCATGAAATAACTGGTAACATTTTTATATCTAGACATCTGCACAGATCCGAGTCTATTTCTTAGTACCATCTTCCTATTCATGTTAGTGCTTTGGAATAAACCTACTAGGGAATCAAACATATCTTTGGTCATCTTCTTATTGGATAAGTGAGGAATTAGATGATCCTTCATTGAATCCAAGATAACCCTCTCAACTTTTATCTCCTTCTTCTCATGAGCTACAAAATATATTGGATCTGTCGATGGAACAACTACTTTGTCCACTAACTCCTAAAGGTCACACTCCTTCAACACCAAAGTAACTTTTTCTTTCCAAGATAGGAAGTTGGATGTTCCATCTAACCTATCTTCAATTCTCAGAATTGTTGATTTCATCCCTTAGACTTGATCAACTTCCCTAGAAATAACCTACTGTTGAAATTTCCCCTATACTGACCTGTACGACCCTATACACACTTGTCACCACTGAAACCTGCATATGTGCACGACTTTCCTTAATGAAACCCACGTATACACAACTATCTCCAATGAAACTCGTGTATATACGTGATTGTTCCTTCTCCAACCTGTGTACACCTCTGTAAGACTGCAAAACGCTAGTTGTGCCTCAATACTATTGTTTCCCTGAAATCGAACCCTTGATTTTTAATTGTTGGTTATGGATCTACTAAGATCTCCTTGTAGATATGATATATCTACTATCAACTACAATAGATCTAAGATCTGGATTCCTCTCAGAGTGATGACTCTGATACCATGTTGAAGTCCCTAATACATCACCTATGTATTTTTTATCTAGTTATTTCCTTGTTGTAAATCAAATTAGTAGTTCATAAAACATAATACACTTGCTAGAAATTCAACTCAATTAAAGATAGCAGAAGAAATACTAGAAACCAAGATCTTAAGCACAATACACAAAGATATTATTTCCATCATCTAAGCTTATCATTCAAATAACCTCAAAGCTTCAAGGGCTCCCATACTTGGGAAAATGGCCCATAGAGAAATACAAAAAAATATAGACAATACCTGCAAACCCTAGCAACTCCTTATCTATTGTATGCCCTCAGTGTTTCACATTTCCCGAGATGCATTTGAATTTCATTAAGAAAACCCACCTATACGCACCCGCCTCCACTAAAAACTACATACACACACCCAAAGACTCTATGGAAACTCTGTATAGTGTGACCCTATTGCTGCAGCTCTAGTTTGTTGAAACCCACTTGCAACTGCCTATATTCTCTCTTCTCCTTGACCTGATCTCTATATGGAATTCCTTCTCCACCTATCCAATTTCTCCTTGAAAAAAATCCTTCTTTGCTTTGTATCAATGTATCAAGTGTCTTCTCCTTCACCCTTGCCATGCTTTTATAATCTTGAGTTATGACCTAACCTTAATCTCCAAACTGATTGATGGTTGAAATTATTTCTCACCTCACTTGATATCATTGGCTATTATTTAATTCACTAATGCTAATTAAAACATTCCATTAAATAAAACTCAACTCACTAATAAAATAACTTTACTTTAATAATTCTTTTAATTAAAGTGAAGTCTCGAGTTAGAAGGCTTTGGACAACTTCCACACATCTAGACACTTATACCTATGTGGAAGTACCTGTCTAATGATATAAACATCAACACTACCAACATATTGCTTTCTTTTTTTTGAATTTTAAACATCCCAAGATGACCTCGAGTAGTATAATATTGCCTAATTAATGAACTTTATGGTTTAAATAAATAAAATGAAATGGTATCTTGAGAAAATGGAAGACCAAAAATGGTGAAATTTACTTACACCAATTTGAAAAGAGATATCATTATGTGAAAGTATTTACTAAAGAAAATAATACAAGAAGACCATATATATATATATATATATATATATATATATATATATATATATATTCTAAATGAATTTGTTCAAATAGTTTGAAAACATTTAAACATATGCTCATAAGGGGAAATAACTCAAAGTAGTATATTAAGGAAATAATGAGAGTACAAAACAAGTTTGTTTTGTGGCACAAAAACGACCATGGCAACCTTATTCAATAGGTATGATTCAAGATCCTTCGCAACACTATGCTTCATATTTTCTAATCAATAATATCTTCCTCAAAATTGGTTTCCACCCATGCCTTGACAAGCTTGGGATCCTCAACAAGTTCAAAATCAACCTTGGAAACAAGGGTAGCGAGGGATTAATTATGGAAACATGTCTTCTCTTATCTACTATTTACAACAATATCCACAATATCCACAATATCCATAATATCCTCCACAAGCCCAACAACAACAATTGCAATTACTATCTAATCAACCTCCTTAGAGGCCAACTCAAGTACATGTCCAACCCATTCCTAACCCAAATAATAAAGTAGCTTGGCCCACTTACAATATTAAGTTACAAACTTTTCCATCATATTTAATTTCCCCTGTTGATTTACAAGATATTCATTTAAGATCAGGGAAAGTAGTCAATAAAACTTCTCCAATCATTTTTGAAGAAAAAAATGACGAGGAAACTTCTAATCATTCAAAGAGTAATGATAGTGCTACTCCAATAATACAAACTCCTTCCCTAGAAATAGTAGATCATCTATAATCATCCAATTCTCCTCCCTATCCAAATAGGTTAAAATTGAACAAACCTATAATTCAACTTGAATTTGATTTTTCAGGGATATTGAAGAATGTTTGTGTTAAAATTCCTTTATTTCAAGCTATTAAAGATGTTCTAATTTATGCTTAAGTAGTTAGGGAATTATGTTTAATAAAATTTGGAAGAAAGAAAAATGATCCTCAAACTGTTCAATTCATTGGTAAATTAACTGATTTGATGTTAGGATTTTTTTTATGACAATATGTTGATCCCATAAGTCCTATTGCCAATATTCATATCAACAATCTTTATTGCAAATACTTTAATTGACTTAGGAGTTGCAATTAATGTAATGACTAAAGAAACCATGGAAAAACTTAATTTATTTAATCTTTTTCAAACTCCTACAATATTACAATTAGCTGATAGATCTAGTATTAAACCCGAAGGAGTATTAGAATATATAATTGTTTCCTTGGATTCATGGGAATATCCTATAGATTTTATGGTTTTACAGAAAAAATCTAATCTTGGTGGCAACCCATTAATTATAGGAAGACTATGGTTGGATACTATTGATGCATTCATTAGTTGTAGATCATGGGACATGACAACTTCACATGGGGATTCTATTAAAAATATTACTTTGTACCCACCAACAAAACCTTCAACAAATTCATAAATATCTCCATGGATTGATAATGAAAGTACCGATGATGAATTTCTATAGCCAATATTAAAACTTGACCAAGATATGACTCTTAAAGAGGAAGTTGAAGATCATATGATGAATAAATTTATAACTCATCATTATCTCATTCAATAGCTTGGGGGGTACTCCTTTGATCATATCTTGGATGTACATTTTAAAGAAAATTGCACGATCAATACGTTAATGATCACTATTTGATTCTATGTCTTCTTTATATGTTATGTTAAAATATTGTAGTATACCTGTTGAGGTCAATCAAGGGAAAACATTAAACATTAATTCTAAACGTGAGGAATCTCAAAAGAATCAATTAACTAAACTACTACAAAAAAAATTATGGTGCATTTGCATGGGAATAAACTGACATGAGAGTGATTCATCCAAATACTTCCACACATCATATTATTTTCATGATGATTCTTGACCTACTAGACAACCCTAGAGACATGTGAATTTAGATATGAAAGAAATAATGAAAGAAGAGCTACAAAGATTACTTAATTTGAATTTCATCTATACTATTTTGAATAGTTAGTGGGTTTCACCTTTAGTAATAGTTCCTAAGAAAAATGATAAGTGGTGTGTTTGTATTGATTATCATGAATCAAACAAAGCCACTTTAAAACAACATTTATCTCTTCCATTCATTGATCAAGTTTTAGATACTTTAGTAGGTAACAACTTTTTCTTTTTTTTGATGGATTTAATGGTTGTAATCAAATAAAAATTACTCCTAATGATCAAGATAACACTACATTCATTTACCCATGGGAAACATAGGCTTACGAAGTATTACCTTTTGGTTTATGCAATACCCCTGCTACATTCCAAAGAGTCATCTTAGATATTTTCTTTGACTTAATTCATGAATGTGATGAGATTTACATGGACAATTTTATTTTTTATGGAAATTCATTTGAAGAATCTATGGAAAATCTTGAAAAAGTTTTAATTAGATGTCAAGAAACAAATCTTTCACTTAACAATGAAAAATGTCATATGTTACTAACTAAAGGAATTGATCTTGAAAATCATATATCTTCCATGGGAATTAAATTTGATCCAACGAAAATAGAGGTAATTTCTAATCTCCCTATTCCAAATGATTAGAAAGATGTATGAAGTTTCTTAGGACACGTAGGTTATTATCAACGTTTTATTGAAAAATTTACAAAAAAATGCATCACCCTTGTTTATATTGCTAACAAAAGACAATGATTTTTTTTGGATTGATCAATGCCAAAATGGTTTTGAAGATCTTAAAGATAAACTTTATGTAGCCCCAATATTATGAGGGACAAATTGGTCCCTACCATTTCACATATGAATTGATGCTTCAGATGCATCTATTGGAGTAGTATTGGGACAAAAGGAAGATTACCAACCCTATGCCATTTATTTTATTAGCAAGAACTTGACTCCTATTGAGATGAATTATATAGTAACATCAAAAGAGTTTCTTGATGTTGTTCATGCCAATAATAAATTTTGACATTACAATACTGGTTACAATGTATTCATTCATATTGATCACTCTACTATTCAATATCTTATGAAAAAACCTATTACAAATGGTAGAGTAACCAGATGGTTGTTATTGCTACAATAATTTAATATCACCATCTTATATAAACTCGAAAAAGAGAATGTAGTTGCAAATTTTCTTTCTAGAATTACTAATGAAGGTGAAGCTATTCCTATAGAAGATATTTTTCTTGATGGGCATTTATTTGCAATATCGACTAACACACCTTGGTTTGTAGATATTGATAACTATTTGGCTACATGAAAACTGCCACAACATCTCTCACCAAAGCAAAAGAAAATAATTGTTAGACTAAGTACCACATACTCTTGGATTCAAGGCGTCCTATTTTGCACATGACCTGATTTAGTCATCTGACAATGTGTTCGGGAATATGAAGTCTATGAAATCTTGAAAAAATATTATGATGAGCCATGTGGAGGGTATTTTCCTCATAAAATCATTGCTAACAAAGTCCTTCATGTGGGATATTATCGACCTATCCTTTTTAGGGATGCCAATAAATATGTTAGAAGTTGTGATAGGTGTCAGAGAATGGGAAGACTAGTACAACTAGATGAGATGTCTTTACAAACACAAATATTAATAGAGCTTTTTGAAAAACAGGCTTTATATTTTGTGGGACCCATTAATCAACCATAAAAAAAAGGTATATATTTTGGTAGGTACAGATTATGTCACCAAATGGGTTGAAGCCAAATCTCTTCCAAGGGAAACCGAGCAAGAAATTGTTGATTTCTAGTATGAAGAGATATTTGTTTTCTTTGATGTACCTCAAGAGATTATTACAGATCAAGGAACATAGTTTACTTCAAATCTCATCCAATCGATCACTCAACAGTATCATATTAGACACAAAATATCCTCTCCATATCATCTATAAGCCAATGGGAAAGTAGAATTCACCAACAAATTTTTGGAATGTATTTCGATCAAAACCATGTAGATTCACCACAAATAATGGGATAATATACTTCCACAAGCTCTTTGGCATACTGAACACCATGAAGACACATTAATGGGTTCACTCATGAACTTGTATATGGTAAGCATGTAGTCCTACCTATTGAATTTCAAATTAGAACATTAAGGATTGCAATGTTGGTAGGAATGAATATTTCGAAAGATCAAAAGCATCATTTGGAGTAGATTAATGAAATTGATGAAATTTACGAAGATTCCACCCAACAAACCTCTCTCATTCAAAAAAATAGGGCTATGTGGCATGCAATATTCATAAAAAAGAAGCAATTTAAAGTAGGTGATTGGGCTCTTCTATTTGATTCTAAGTTTAAGGATTTTAAGGGAAAATTTTCTACTCATTGGTTGGTTCCATACAAAGTAGACACTATTTTTGAAGATGGCTCCATGAAGTTACGTACTATTGATGTTGAAATAACCTCAGTCATGGATAATGTCCATTGATTGATATTATATCAGAAGCCAATGTTTAAAGAAGAATTTTTCCAATACTTGATCAAGTAAGCATAATTGGAGGTTGTAAGTAAGGTGGCTATGCCTCCTATATCCACCTCATCCTGATTTTCTTTATGATTGCAATGAAAAATAATACTAATAAATAAATAAATACACCTGTGAAAACTTCATTGAGGTGTAGTTGGACAAACCCTATCTAAAACCCATCTCGCTGATAGGCAAGGTTTAAAACAATATTAATAAAAAAAATAAAAATAAAAAGACGATGATTTCTAAAATATTGTACCCTATTCCAAGTATTTTAGGTTGCTAAGAATTTTATAAGTTTTTCTCTACAATCAATCTACTACAGAGTCTATCTAGCTACAAGATTTACTTCTATTCAAGGAAATTGTTTTGGATATAGGAACCATTACATAAATTGCTACATGATTCAATGTTCTTCCTACATGTTCTATAGTGATTGATACATGACTCTATAATGATTTCTATATGATTCAATTAAATATCAAATATCTATTCTTGAGACTCTGTAAAATCATTTGCATATTTGGATCTAGTTCTCAACTTGCTACCAGATTC
Organism: Picea engelmannii; assembly: GCA_009831015.1. Classification (NCBI taxonomy): domain Eukaryota; kingdom Viridiplantae; phylum Streptophyta; class Pinopsida; order Pinales; family Pinaceae; genus Picea; species Picea engelmannii. The sequence goes on from ML799407.1 coordinate 282,225, forward strand.
TCATTTTATTGCAGATTTCATCAATTCAAATTACAACAATATTCTCTACACACATCATTTGTAGTACTACAAGATTTCAAGATGGAAAAAATAATTCCATTTGGTTAGAGAAAGTGGATTCTAGATGATATATTAGCTTATACAAAAACAAGTTGGTAAAATTAAAAGGTAGTTTTTTCTTTTCTTATAATTTTTTCAATTATTTTGAAAATATTTTGCAAATTCGATCTTAAAAGTTTACTCTTATGACTCCTTAATTATATTAAATATTCAATCTTATTTTGGTTATATAACCATGCCATCACATCTCCCCCTTTTTAATGAAATTTCATACTCAGAAGGGTCGAAATTTCAAAACTATATCAGAAGGAAGGTCGCCTAGGAGGACAAACTCCAAATTAAGGGTTTGAAAGGCATGCAACTTACAATTGGCATACATTTCTATTGAAAGATTTGTTTTTGGTGATTCAAAATTTGTGATAAATAGGAAAAAGAAGAGAATTAATATTTTCTCACAAGTCCTCCTCCAAAATTTACTCAACCCACTAAACCTCTAGAGAACTCAATTATGACTCAAGATGAAATCCAAGAGATTTATCACTAGACGGAAAAGAAAATCACTAAAAATATCGAACAAATGGAAAAAAAGATCATTGAAAATATGGAAGAGATGAAAAGAAATATGGAACAAATGGAACATAATATGGATAAAAATATGGATGAAATGGAAAATAAGATGGATAAGAAGATGTATGACATGAAAAATAAGATGGATGAAAATAAAGAAGAAAAACAAAAATCTGTGAAGGAATTGCAAAATTCCATTTCTTTCATGATCTTTCATGCTCTAGATGAGAGAATCCATAAAGGAGATATCAAAATACAAGGAATTCATGAAAATAAAGAGAACAATGGAGTCAAGACTCGATCACATATGGGGAGTATTTTATCACATTTGGAGAGAAAAAATATTGAATCTCAAGGTCATGACGATTCATTACTTCAAGATCCACCTCAACAAGATTTTAGTACAGTACCAAGGAACCATTTCATTCCAAAGGTCAATATGAGGATTTTTGATGGTAAAAATCATATAACATGGATATGCCAGATGGAGCAATTCTTTGATATACACCAAACACCAAGACTACAAAAGGTACATGTTGCATCCTTGTATTTAGAAAATGATCAATTTGTGTGGTATCAATGGATTTGTGAAAGAAAAAATAATTTTATTATCTCTTGGTCCATTTTTACGGATGAATTCATATCACATTATGGGGATATTAAGAGCAATACATTCTTTAGTCAATTGATAAATATTCAACAAAAAGGTCTAATTACAGAGCACATTAAACAATTCCAAAAGCTCGGTATCAGGGTAAAGAACATTCCTGAGGATAATTTTTTAGATCTCTTTATGGGAACTTTAAAGGAGAATATTCAACATGAGGAGTGTCTCTTTGAACCTAAATCCATAGAGAAAGCTTTCAGTATGGCAAGGAAACTAGAAAAAAAAAATATAGTTACTAGAATGGTGGCCACTAAAACTATAGAGAGCACCATGTTCCCTATCCTAAATCAACAAGTTTGACTCCTAAAAAAATGGATGAAAGAAGAACAAATGGACTATGTTTCAATTGTGACAACAAGCATAGTAAAGGGCATAAACGTAGTGAGAATAAATTATTCTACATTGACTGTGAAGAGGAAGAAGATCAAGAATTGGAACCATCACAAGAGATAGATCTAGAAGAGATTAATCCAACGATATCTTGTCATGCATTGGTCGACATCAGTATTCGAAAAACCCTCAATACACAAGGATACATAAAAAAGAAATGGTAATAGTACCCATAATTTCATCAATTACAAATTATAAAAATATCTCAATTGCTTTATTATCCAACACCAGAGTTTTAAGTAACGATTGCAAATCAAGGTACCATAAATTATTCTGGGAAGTGCCATAGTATTAAGCTCAACATGGGGGGAGAATTTTTTGGATAGTCCCATGATTTCCATCCAAATGGGTGGTGTTGATGTTGTATTAGGGGTCCAATGGTTATAATCATTGGGAACAATGGCCCTTAATTTTCAATATCTTTTCATGATATTTTCCTCAGATGGAAAGCAAATTGAGCTTAGAGGTATCCAAGGGAAACCCTCTAATGTGATAAGCTCTAATAACATGACAAAATTACTCAAAAAGGGACAACGAAGCATAATTGCACAATTGTGGTCACTAGATGTTCAAACATCTATATCTTCTACTCCAATACCTTTCCAAATAGTTATCAACAATCATTCCAAGGTATTTGGTGAAATGCATAAGGGTCTTCCACCTACTTGACATCATGACCATGCTCTTCATTTGAAGCCAAGAAGTGTACCACCTAACATTAGGCTTTACAAGTATCCATATGCAGAGAAGAGTGAGATTGGGCATATGATTCAAGGAATCTTAGAGGCTGACATCATTCAACCTAGCCAAACTTCTTTCTCTTCACCAGTGGTCATGGTTACAAAAAAAGGCGGTTCATGGTGTATGTGTCCATATTATAGACAACTCAACAAAATGACCATCAAAGATAAGTTTCTTATTCCTGTCATTGATGAATTATTAGATGAATTACATGGAGCAAAATTATTTACTAAGTTGGATCTTCGTTTGGGATATCATCAAATCAAAATGAGGCAGGAAGACATTCCTAAAACAACTTTTAGAACATATGAAGGTCATTATGATTTTTTGGTTATGCCATTTGGACTTACTAATGCACCTTCAACATTTCAAATCTTGATGAATTATATTTTCAATCCCTTCCTAAGAAAATTTGTGTTAGTATTTTTTGATGACATACTAATCTACAACAAATCTTGGGAAGAGGATGTACAACATGTTGACAAAGTATTACAACTATTGGAAGAGAAATAACTTTATGAAAATCCTTCCAAGTGTGCTTTTGGAGTTTAAGAAGTGGAATATTTGGGTCATATTGTATCTCATGAAGGTGTAAAAGTAGACCCTAACAAAATTAAAGCTATGAGAAAATGGCCAATTCCCAAAACTTTGAAGAAAATTAGAGGATTCTTAGGATTGACAGGCTATTACAACAAGTTTGTCAAGAACTATGGTCAAATCGCAACACCTCTCACAACATTATTAAAGAATGAAGCATTTTCTTGGACCAAAGAAGCAACGAAAGATTTCAAAAAACTTAAGGAGGATGTGTGTACAACTCCCATCCTAGCCACACCTAACTTTACGAAAACATTTATTGTGGAGTGTGATGCCTCATGCTATGGAATTGGTGCAACTTTAATGCAAGAAGGAAGGCCCCTTTCCTTTGAAAGAAACCAACTTAAAGGAACAAACGTATTCAAACCCATTTATGAAAAATAAATGTTGGCCATACTACATGAAGTTTAGAAATGGCGCCCTTACCTAATAGAAAGACATTTCAAAGTAAAACCAAATCATGATAGTTTGAAGTACTTCTTTGAGAAACGATTATCTTCAGAAGAGCAACAAAAATGGGCTACAAAAATGCTAAGTTATGACTTTTAAATTTTATACAAAAAAGGAAAACATAACGTTGTGGAAGATGCCCTTTCAAGGAAAAAAGAAGAAACATAAAGTTCACTATGTGTTATTTCTATTTCACAATCTGATTGGATGGACGAAGAAAGGATATAATGGAAGCAAAATCAAGAGGTATGCAAGATCATTCAACAACTACAAGAGGACCCTAGTTGATTAGATAATTTTGTATGAAAGAATGAGTTTCTATGGTATCATGATCGCCTATATTTATGTAAGAATTCCCAAATCAAACATAAGTTCCTTCTAGAATTGCACACTTATCCTATAGGAGGACAATTATGATTCTTGAAAAGATACCATAAGATCAAGAAGGATTTTTCTAGGAAGGTCTTAAAAGTGATGATCCGAAAAATCCTTAGATGCTTATTAATCTTTAAAACACAATAACATCTATTTGATGTTCGAAATAAAAATGATCGTTTGACTGTTTGCAATTTACATGTAAAATGCTTATCTATCCAAATACACTTTAATGATAAACAACTTGCAAATAACTGAGCGAAAATAGAACAATAATATTAAAATCACATACACAAGTTTGATAACAGAGTTCACCCAATTTGGGCTACGTCACTGGGTCCGATTCCAATAGAGACCTCTTTATTAATGCTCAAATGATTGTGTTTTACAATGACATTTTTCCTCGTTTCTCAAACTAAAAAATAGAGTATGCCATCAAAATCCTTGTGAAATTTCGATAAAAATGAGTATAAAGTTCATAAAATTCCATGCCGGAACCTCGTGGCATGCATTACAGTGCAGCCTCCAAGTATAATTAACCTTGGGCATGAAATTATAGATTACACTCTATAATTACGAGTGTCCTCTTCCTCGATATGCATGCCATTAAATAGGGCGCATGCCCCTTAACCACCCTTCGGATTCCATGGTTCACCTTAAAGATTCATTTGATGGCTTTTATAACAAAACCCACACCTTTGGTGTGTTGGTTAATTTGTTGGCATGTGATATAGTGGTTTGTAGGGTCTAACCTCATCATCCACACTATATATAGTGTTTTAGTTAACGATATACGACATATCATTATAACCATATATTAATATATGGCGACATATAGTTTACGACTTCCGTGGAATATGGGAATTGGTTATATTACATAGCATGTGACCAATTACAATGGGTCGAGGGCTAGGCCATTGTCCCTTTCCTCCACTAATTATGAACCATAACATATTTAAATAAATGCATGCCCATATATAGTTAAGAACCAATGCTATGGTATGATGGTTAGGCCATTGGTTTGGTTGGCAGGAGACCCGGGTTCGATCCTCCGAGATCCAATAAAATTTCAAAAAATCTTAACCATTAATGACTAATGGGAGGCTTCCAGATGTAAACCTCTCATTGGTCTATCTTCACCATTGGTCAATACACAATTGGTCCACATGGGCTGTACAAATTACCACATCACCTGCCAACTGGACATGCCACATCACTAATTGTCTGCCATGTGTCAACACATGATTCATCCACCTATATGTACAATATAATCGTACGTTCATGTGACATGTAAACCTTGTAGTGGTGAGACATGTCACCTTGAACATGTTGACTTTTTAATTTTTCCCCTAGTTTGACCTGAGCTTTGACCATTCATAACTTTTGCATACAAACTCCGTTTGAGGCAATTTTTGTGTTGTTGGAAAGATATTGCCGAGATCTACGCATTGATGGATTTTTCAAGAGAATTTGGGATGATTTAATTTTGAGCATTTCTAAATCCTTCTGGACCTTTGTGAGCATTTTGGATCCTCCTGGACCTTTGTGAGTGTTCCATATCCTCCTGGATAATTCTACCCATTGGAAGTATTTTGGACCACCAAAAGTTTTGATTACTCAAAAAATAAGTGAGGGTAAAGATCCCTCACCCTTCCAATCTCGATCCACTTTGCTTTACTTGGTTTCACCCCTTTAATACCAAGTCAAAGATATTCCACATCACCTCGTCGTGAAGTCTCTATTCTTCTGTTGAGAACAACATCTTCATGTAGCTCGTCTAAATACTCTGGAGAAAAATCATCAAATGTTGGAACTTGAATACTTTCATCTTCATCCATAATCATAGGAGGCTCATAAAGCTTCAAATTCTCAACATTTACCATTGAATACATTTGCATGTAGGCTGGTAGATCTAAATGAAAGGCATTAGTACCTATCTTCTCCAAGATCTTGACTGGACCATATCATATTGGTATTAGCTTTTTACCTTCACCTTTCATTCTATCTTTGCTAATATGTAACCATACTTGATCACCAAATTTGAATTGATGATCAACCCAATGTTTTTCATGCCTTGCCTTATATTTGGCTTGGATTTTCTCCAATTGTTCTTGTACTTCTTGATGCACATGCTGAATCTTCTAAATGAACCTTTTAGCTTTGTTTGTATCATCCTTTCCATCTTCTTTACTTACTTCTCCAAAAGAAAATTCCAAAGGTGATTTAGGAAAGTACCCCAAACATACTTTAAAAGGAGTTTTTTGAGTAGAAGAATGCATGGCATGATTATAGGCATGTTGTAAATAAGGAAACTCTTCATACCATAACTTAGGATGTTTGCTGCAGTATCCTCAAAGTAGATGTACCAATGTTTTGTTTACCACCTATGTTTGTCTATCTTCCTGTGGATGAAAGTTTGTGCTCTTCTTTAGCTTAGTGTCCATTAGCTCCCATAAATGAGACCAGAACTTTATCAAAAAATGAGATTCTCGATATGATATAATAGATTTAGGCAACCCAAAATGAACCCATACATTAGCAAAGAACATATGTTTTGTTTGTTCAGCTGTGACCTGTTTCTTGCATGGCATTAAGATACCCATCTTATTGAATCTATCCACAACAACAT
>ML799407.1:290852-301035 GCA_009831015.1 Picea engelmannii
ATGCAAAACTTCCAAATGCGATAACTTTCACATACGAAGCCTGTTTTGACGAAGTAAATATACCGCCGGAATCAGGAAGACGAGCCGGACGCAATGGCATAGGTTTCGGCGCATTCCGAGCACTTTCATTTTTGAGCATTTTTCAAGCCTGATCAGGCTTCTGGATCCGTTTTCGGATCAAGCATATTGTTTAGTATAACTTTCATGAGCTAAAAGATTATACCTTAGTATTGTGGATGCATTAATCATTGGTCTTGACAACATATCTACAACCTTATCATGAATACCTTTATTATACTTGATTACCAAATGAAACCATTGTAAGAAACCCATCCACCTGAAATGTTGTGACTATTGTAGCTTGGGCCATTTCACAAGGCATTTTACTTTTGCAGGATCTAACTTTAGCTGGTCATTCCCTACAATGTAACCCAAATATACCAAAGAATATTTTCCAAATTCACATTTAGACATTTTGATATACAACTTCTCCTTCTTCAAGAGTTTAAAGAATGTCTTGACATGATTTATATGATCTTCCCATATTCAACTAAATATCAATATATAATCTAAGTAGAAAATGAAAAAATCATCTATGTAAGGCCTGAACACATAATTCAATACCCTCATAAATGTCACATGTGCATTGAATAATCCAAATGGCATAACTAACCATTCAAATAACCCTTGCTTTGTCTTGAAAGCAGTTTTCCATATGTCACCTTCTGCAATTCTGATTTGATGGTAACCACTTCTCAAGTCCAACTTAGTGAAATAAACAACATTCTTTAAGTGATCCAATAAGTCGTCAATTTTGGGAAGAGGATAACAACTCTTTACTGTAATCTTGTTCATAGTTTGGAAGTCAATAAACCTCCTCCACATTCTATCTTTCTTCGGAACTGATACAATAGGAGAACCACAGAGAGAGGAGCTTGGTATTATGAATCCTTTATCGAGAAACTAATGAAATTGCTTCTTAATTTATGCATTCTCGATCATTGATGACCTATGCATTCCAATGTTTGGAAGAGGAGCATCCTTTTGCAAATAAATTTCATGTTAAACCTACCTCTTAGGAAGAAACTCTGTAGGTTCCTGAAATAACTAATCATAGTTAGATATGATTTTAACAAATTCTTGTTTGTGATTTGGATCACAACTTGACAAAGCATCTGTTATATATTCTTCTTTCTATTTCACTATCATGAGAACAAAATATTTACTTGTGCTCACGAGTCTTTTCATTTTCTCTATACTCACTAAATAAATATTAGTTTTGATTTGATGAGCTATGACAATAAATTCAACCTCGTCCTTGAAAAGATGGTATTTATTCTCTTCACGGTAGAACATAGCTTTAATGTCAAATAGATATGGACTACCCAAGACAATGCCGCAAATGTCAAGAGGCAAAACATCTAACTCAACCCCATCAAAGAACTTAGCTGTAATTGCAAATCTGATCTTACATTGTTTTGTCACTTAGCATCTTCACACACCCATCCTAATAGATATGGTTTTTTAATGAGGTGTAGTCTTCAAACCCAACTTCTTAACAATTTCTTTAGATATTAAGTTAACTTGAGATCCACTATTAAATAAAGTATCTACCTTTATATGCTTGACTATAATCCTCACATGAAAAAGCTTGCTTCTTTTGTTTTGATCAGTAACACTCTCCAATTTGGAGGATTGAATTGAAGAATTATAGTTGATAGTGGATATATCTTTTATTCATATTGCCATGATCTTAGATTCATCTCTAGAATTTGATCCTAGATCCTGTCGAGCTCATGAAAAAATCTTCTTCTTCCCTTTATCCTTGAACTTCTTCGGTTGTAATTATGGATGCAACTTCCAACATAGTGATTCCTCATGTCCCTTTTTCTTACAGTGGGAACATGTAGGTATTCCTTCAACTTGATTTATTGTAGATGACTTCTTACTCTTTCATTTTCCTTTCAATTTCTTGTCGAGCTTGTATGGTTTCTTATCTTCAATCACATGCTTCCCCTTACTAGCCTCCAGATGAGTAGCTTGTACCGATACTTTATCAATATTAGTTGGGTTAAGCATTAAAATAGTGTGTCGAAGATATGAATGCATGCCACCAATATACTTTAGAAGAGTTTTGTGAGTATACAACAAAATTCCTAAGGATAATTCCTTCCTTTTGAATTGAATATTCTGGATTTTACCTTGTCTTAGATGCTACCATTCTATAATCTCCCTTTGAGTATAAGCTAATGAATATAACTGTTTTCTTAAAGCCTTAATGAATTTATCCCGAGAGGAGATTACTTTACCCTTTTAAACAATATCAACTTGCGTCTTACTCTCCCATCATATTAGGTTGTGCCACTTAGTTGAAGAGAAGCTACTTGAATCTTTGCAGTGTCATCCACAATATTTTGAACCCTACAATATACCTCTATTTGCTTGATCCAAGTGTCCAATTTATTGAAATTCAATTCCCCATCATAGATAGAAAATTCAAACTTGACATCCAACTTTAATAAAGGAAGATTATGATCAGACTTCTTAGAGGGATTCTTTTTATGTGAAGAATGTTTACTTCCCTCAGAAGAAGACGATGATGAGGATGATGGTGAAGAGGGTTATGAAGGACCACCTTCATTACCTCCTTCCTCTTTGATTGGTTCAAATTTTTTTGATGCACCTTCCTCCTTGGCTTTCTCTCAATCCTCGTACATTTCTTCCACCATGGATTTCATTAAATTAACAGCCTCAAAGAAATCATCTTCGGAGTTGTAAGGACCCAATTTTATCGGCGAAGTCATTTCTCTTCGATGAGTAAAACTTATTGAGCCAATATTTGGATTGTAACTTGTAAGTTTGCCTTCTCCTCGCTTGGATTTGGACCTTGTAAGCATTCACTTGCAAACACTTGTCAAACCTTGCTCTGATACCAACTTGATCTGAAAAATCCTTAGATGCTTATTAATCTTTAAAACATAATAAAATCTACTTGATCTTCAAAATAAAAATGATTGTTTGACTGTTTGCAATTTACATGTAAAATACTTATCTATACAAATACACTTTAATGATAAACAACTTGCAAATAACTAAGCAGAAATAGAACAACAATATTAAAATCACATACACAAGTTTGATAACGGAGTTCACCCAATTTGGGCTATGTCTCCGGGTTCGCTTCCAATAGAGACCTCTTTATTAATGCTCAAATTCTTGTGTTTTACAATGACCTTTTTCTGCGTTGCTCAAACTCAGAAATATAGTATGCCATTGAATTCCTTGTGAAATTTCGATAAAAATGAGTATAAAGTTCATAAAATTATGTGTCATAACCCAGTGACACATATTACAGTATAGTCTCCAAGTCTAATTACCCTTGGGAATGAACTTCGATACCATACTCTACAATTATAAGTGTCCCCTGCCTCGTTTCATGTGCTATTAAATAGGGCACAAACCCCTTACCCACCCTCCAGATTCCATGGATCACCTTAAAGATTCATTTGGTGACTTTTATAAAAGAATCCGCACCTTTGGTGTGTTTGTTAAGTTGTTGGCATGTGATATAGTGGGGCGTGGGTTCAAACCTCATCTACCACACTATATATTGTGTTTTGGTTAACGACATATGGCATATCGTTATAACCATATACTAATATATGGTGGCATATAGTTTATGACTTCCACGGAATATGGGCGTTGGTTATATTACATAGCATGTGGAAAATTACAATGGGTCGAGGGATAGGCCCTTAGCCCTTTCCTCCACTAATTATACACCATAACAACTTTAAATAAATGTGCGCCCATATATAGTTAAGAACCAATGCTATGGTATGATGGTTAGGCCGTTGGTTTGGTTGGCGGGAGACTAGGGTTCGATCCTCCGAGCTCCAACAAAATTTTAACAAGCCTTACCCATTAATGATTAATGGGAGGCTTCCATGTGGCAGCCTTGCATTGGTCTATCTTCGCCACTAGTCAATACACAATTGGTCCACTTGCACTGTACGAATTGCCACATCACCTTCCAACTGGACATGCCACATCACTAACTGTCTACTACGTGTCAACACATGATTTTACCACCTGTATGTATCGTATGGTCATGCCACATGTCACTCTTTCAGTGGTGACACATGTCACCTTGACCCTGTTGACTTTTTACCTTTTGCCCCTAGTTTGACCCAAACTTTGACCATTCATAACTTTTGCATACAAACTCTATTTGAGGAGATTTTTGCACCATTGGAAATTTATCACCGAGCTCTACGCATTGATGGTGTTCTCAAGAGAATTTGGGACACTTGAATTTTAAGCATTTATAAATCCTTCTAGACCTCTATGAGCATTCCAGACCCTCCTAGATCAATTGATGTTTAAAAGTTTGTTTCTGAATGTTTGTTCTACCAACAGAATAAAGGAGAGACAATCAAGACACCAGGTCTCGTACAACAATTAGCTATACCAAGTCAATGTTGGGAAGAAGTTTCAATGGATTTTATTACAGGTTTACCCAAATTCGAAGGAAAGACTGTCATCACGGTAGTAGTGGATTGACTGAAAAAGTATGCCCATTTTTTTTCATCTCTTTCTCATCCTTTTAAATAAAGTATGGTAGCCACAACATTCACAGAAACAATTCAAAATCTACATGGAGTCCCTAAGATTATTGTAAGTGACAAAGATCCAATTTTCACTGCAAATTTTTGGGATGAATTAATTTCTTATTTAGGTACTCAATTGGCTCACATCTCATCTTACCATCCTCAATCATATGGGTAAAATGAGATTGTGAATAAATGTCTAGAATAATATCTTCGTTCCTTTGCATATGATAACAAACACAATGGGTCAAGTGGTTTCCTTTGGCATAATGGTGGCACAACACATCCTTCCATACTTCATAAAAAATTTCCTATTTATGGAACTGTATGGATATCATCCTCCATCCATTACATCACTCTTGAAAGGGAATACAAAGGCTCAAGTAGTGGAGGACCACATAGGGAACCAAATTGGTTATGTCACAACATGGGATGCAACAACAAGATGATCAACATCACAATGAAAGGGAATTTGAAGAGGGGGATTGAGTATTTCTAAGGCTACAACCATATAAACAGATGTCCCTCAAGCAACAAAATAAGGACAATAAATTAACACCCAAATATTATGGCCCTTATAAGGTTTTGCAAAGGATTGAAAGTATGGATTACAAAGTGGATTTGCCTCCATCTTCACATGTACATCCAATCTTCCATGTTTCTTTATTAAAGAAGGTCATCGACAACAAGATCTCAGTCGAAACTATTTTACCAAATATTAATGAAGAAGGGAAAATCATACTAGAACTAGAAACAATCCTTGAAACAAGAATTAAGCACTTGAGAAATTGAGCAATTACATAGTACCTCGTCAAATGGAAGAACCTGCCAGTGGAAGAGGTGACATGGGAATATCAATTCTTCTTACATAAGCACTTGTGGTTAGTCAAGTGTTGAGGACAACACTTGTTTGAAGTGGAGGGGCATGCTAATCCCTAGACAAAGCCCCATGTTATGTATAAAACCCCTTATTAATCCCCTTATTGAATTATTACATTCCTTTTGTTATATTTTTATTTAGGCTAGAACCCCTTCATCACAACCTTTCAATATAATTGTACCCTTTGTCTCCTATATATATACCAAGGAGAACTAGTCTTAAGATCATCTTATCTCATCTCATATTGTATTATGAATTGAATATATTGTGAAAGGAGTTTTCCCCATCGAAGTAGACTATATTCATTTACTTGTTATCATTTTTAAGGCGTTGGATCATAAAAATATCAGTGTTGATTCAAAAACATTTTCATACACTCCATATTGGACCCCCCTAATAGACCCATCATTGATCAAAAGAGTGCTTAGTTGAGGTAATTGGAATTCTGAGAAGTTGATGATTGCCAGGTTCTCATTATTCTTGTATAATCAAACACAATTTAAATTGACCAACCACTTGTATGAATATGAAGGATTAATGCTCATTTGATCTTGGAGCCCATAAATTCCCTATGTATAGGGCACTTTCACAAATATGCATAATGAGACCCCACTATGATGTGATACCCTCTTTGAAAGAGCTTATGGAAAGGAGACAACAAGGGTAGTTGTGCTTATGAAGAAAACAAATAATATGAGTGTGTATGTTTATGGAGAGGAAACAACACATGTTGGTTACCATTATGATCCCCTCATTATGGTAACAATATCTTTCTCTCAACCCTTATACTCTTGATAGAGTCATTGATAAATACCAAAGATTCTAGTGAAATTGAAAGTGCCCTAAAATTCTAGAATATTCAACACGACAAAACCTAACAATCAATCAAGAGCACATGTGTGACCCAAATGAGTAATCATAGGATTTTGATGGTTGCATCCCAATCCTAGAAGAATACTCTAATAACTCAGATATTTTTGGTGACATGAGATATAAGAGATATAAGATACATTTGACTAAGATCCATGTCTTGCCAACGAAATAGAAAAAAAAAGAGAATATTCTTTAAAGAACGAGATAGATCTCACCCAATGGAAATTATAAAAGGAAAAAGACTCGAAGAAACAAAGGATTTTTTGACATTATTAACATCTACTTTTTCTAAAAGTCTCACATTTCCCTTGATGAGATAATAAGGCCGAGTGTGACCCATCATCATTTTTAATTTCATAGGTGCTTGGAGATTTATTAGGATGCTAAAGATGGAAATCATATAGTTTATTTATTGTTTTCCGAGGAAACCCTCGCGGAAAACCCTCTAAGTACTTCCCCATGATCCATGGATGGTAAACAGGGTAAATTTTCGGCCTTGATTATGGGGCCTAACTTGGTGGGGAGATCGAGTGAGGCACACCAATATCAACAATATGTTTGGATGGGGACTTCACCTCAAGACCTCTTGCATTATAACCACATCACTCATCCACTCACGCTAACCCACCGGGCTAGAAATCATATAATTTCTATTGCTACAACTTACTCATTCTCTCAACTATATTTTCTAATCCATCTTAGGATCAATATAATTTTTATAATTTAATGGAATCCATCATTCTCTTTGAGACATATACTCATTCATCATTTTGGGATCTTTTAGTCTTTTATAAAAAATAACATTATGTATTTTACATCATATTTAATACATAAATACTTCCTTGAGTCAAGTTCTCTAGAATTATAATGTGTGCATATGTTTTTTTCTATGTTTGTTAATTCTTTGGTGTTTTCTCTTGAGAATGACTTGTATATATCAATTCACAATCAATGGAGACCATTAGGAGGGGGAATCTAGTTGAAGGTTTTGATTTGAATATTATTGTTTCACTTGCCATTTGTGAAGGGTGTGTCTTCAATGCTTAATATCAACTTCCTTTCCTGAAGGATAGAGTTGAGAAATTATTGGAACTAGCTTACTCTAACACCTATGGATTGATGCAAACTCTATCAAATAGTGGAGGGAGACAATTTTCAACTTTCATTAATAACTTTAAGAAAAACTGATTTTGTTTATTTCTTTAAGGAGAAATAAAAAACAAGAGTACATTTCATATTATTCTTGACCTTATTGGAGAAGGAGACTAGGAATCCTCTTCAAAGGTTGAGAATGTGTCCCGATGGTGTTCAATATGTCTCAAATGATTTAAGGCATTAAATTTGTGAACAATAGTGCATCAAACTTAAATTTACAATGCCTTATAATCTACATTAAAATGGAGTTGTACAAAGGAAGAATAGGAAAAACACAAAGAGTGCAAAGTGCATCTTAAATAATATTAAGTTACCAAATAATTTTGGGGCAGAAGCAATCACTATAGTAGCATTTGTTCTAGATAAATTAACCACAACACCATTTAGGTCAAAAATACCTTATGAAGCATGGTGTGGGAGGAAGCCAAACATTCAAAACTCAAATATTTTTACTCTCTTGCATATGTACACGTGCCCAATGAGAAGCAAAAGAAGTTAGATGACAAAAATGTAAAATTCATCGTAACTAGCTATGATAGTGATGCTGCTCAAATTTACAAGATTTATGATCTAGTGTTGAATAGGCTTATCTAAAGTAGAAATGTGCTCTTTGATGAAAATTTAGTACTATACAAGAAAGTGGTAAGTATGATCATTTAAGATGTCGTAAAGAAACTTAATGTTTAATTTCAAGATTAATAATGTTGGTGTTGGTTCATTTGGAAGCATCACAATGGATGTGAGGATTCATCCCCTACATGATTTGTAGGTGTAGGACTTGTTCATTGGAAGAATGAACAAGTAATGGAGGAGTCACATCCTTAGGACATTTGATTCTGAGAAGGTGGAGATTTTTTTTTTGAACCACTTATTCTTAGAATACCAATGAGTGATGGGAGGCCACCAAAAAGGTTCCATGATTAGACTCTTATGTGAAGTGAGAAATTAGAACCTGCCCCTGAGAGTGATCAAGCAAAGCATGAGAAACACGCAATGGGAGTGGAACATTTTGCAACATTTTGCAGTGAAGGCTTTGGGATGGAATTTATAGCATGCCATATGTACAAACTTATTGTATATGTTATAAATATAAGCATTCCTAAAGTGTAAAAGTCAATAAATCTAAGTGTATCCAATTGAAATGTTTGGACTACTTTAGAAAGTTGAAGTTTTATATTCTACTTATGTATTTTTTTGTATATATACATTGTATTTAGTAAAGAAAAGCACTTGATTGGTTTTCCACATTTTTGTGTGTATAAATTTTTTTATTTTTATTTTCTTATAACCCTTACATAGTTTTTCCATTTACGTTGTTGTATATGTTGTCTCTATTTTTTTTTGACAATAGTTGTTTGCATGTTACTTTTGTTATATATATCACTTTTTTTTGTTACCATAATTTTTGAAAAAAAAATCTCATAATTTTAACATGTTATACATCCACAAATTTTTAATTGTTTTTCAAATTCTTTAACTGTTTCTTCAAAAACAATGTTCCTCCTATTACATATGGAATTATATTAGTGTTAATATGAAGTAGTAAAACTAAAAAAAAATTATTTTAAATAAAAATTCATATACAAAAATTTAACCATCATTAAGATTTTAGAAAGAGTTGATGTATATGCTAAATAAAAAGTCTAAATTGCATTGAGTTGATGAGTAAAACCACATTATACATTCAATATATATAATGATATGATACTAATACAAAACACCATAATATATTAATATAACATATTTAATATATTGAAAAAATCTCAAAATAAAAACAATAATAATAAATCTAAATCTAATATATCGAGAAATGTATTATATAAATATAATAATATTAAATTTAATCTATTTAAAAAAAAAAGTTTTGATGTTTATGACTAATACCATATTCTTCTAAGAATTATGATAACAATGGTAAAATAGAGATATGTCGATAATTATGTTTACTAGGATATTATTTGTATTTCAAGGATTCCATGTTATAATTAACCTGGAAGAATAAAAATCTAAGGGTTCCATGTTAAATAGACACGCATAAAATGTAGATACATTATAACTAAATGACTAAGAGCTTGAAATGCATAAATGTAGATGCATGCACCATGGAGGTATTGAAATGTATAAAATGTAGATGTATCAACTAATGGTTTGAAATGTGCCCAATATAAATGCATTGCATCGTGACAAAATGAAAATATGGTTACATATGATATGCAGACATAAAAATATATATATAAAGGTAAATGCTACTTAAAATGTAACAAATGAAGCAGATGCACTGTAACAAAATGAAGTCGTAGATCCATCAAATATGGAGGCATAGAAACGCATAAAATGAAAATGCACTGTAACAAAATGAAGTCGTAGATCCTCAAACATGGAGGCATAGAAAATGAAATTGTAGATCCTCAAACATGGAGGCATAGAAACGCATAAAATGAAAACGCATTGCAACAAAATGAAATTATAAATCCATATAACATGATGCAGATGCACTGTAACAAAATGGAATTGTAACAAAATGGAATTGTAGATCCAAAATGAAATTGTGAATCCATATAACATGATGCAGATGCACTGTAACAAAATGAAATCGTAGTGATGCAGATGCACTGTAACAAAATGAAACCGTAGATCCAAAATGAAATTGTAAATCCATATAACA
>ML799408.1:4418-20361 GCA_009831015.1 Picea engelmannii
ATGGTAGGAATAGATCCTTCTGATATAAATAGTCTTCCATCTGCATCTTCCATAACTGGTAGTTTTGGCCGTTAAATTTCTCGACCCTAAACTTTCCATCTTCCGACATTGCTCCCACTCGAACCAAGAACCCTCTTTTCATGTGAGTTACCTTTCGCTCTGATACCAGTTGTTAGAAAAAAAGGACCATGGAGAAATAAAATAAAACAAATGCGGAAACAAAACACAGAAGATACACAATACAATAGAGACACAGATTTATGTGGTTCACCCATTGTGGGCTACATCCACCAGATAAATTGTCAGGTCCTTCCTTTATTATTATCCAGCATATGAAGGGATACAACCTATAGCAAACCCACTGTAACTTCCTCTTCTTTCTCTCACAGTCTCCTATCTCAGAATAAAATATTCAGCATCAATCATAGCCGCAATACATTTCCCTCATAAAAGAGGGTTGCCTTCTAGGGAAAAAAAACCCTAACATAATCTCTATCGTTAGATCTATGACCTTATAATAAATGGTCTAGATTTACAATGAAATTACAATATATATTTACAAGGCAATTTTCCTTCGGGGGCTTTGCCCCCGAACTCCTGCTGGGGCCCCGCTTGCTCCTAGACCCCCTAGCCAAGGGGATAGCCCCCCCGGACCCCATAGAGGGGGTACCCCCCCTCTGCACTCCCCCGCGTGGAAGAGTGTACATACTTCTAGGGTGTAAATACTTCATGGGGTATAAACACGGCTGAAAGTAAAAGACCTCTGAATCAGGAAGATAATCAGGCTCCACAACCAACAATTACATATCTCTACTTTTTAATCCGGTTCAACAGTTTTTTCAACTTGCTACAATTTTATGCAAATACATTATATCATTTTCTATATTTTTGAATTTTTTAGTTTATGGATTAATTAAAAATAAAAACTAATAAATGAATTTGTCCCCCCCATGAGGTATGGTGTTGTCCCATAGCCTTTGAAGAACCTTTCTCTCTCACTCACTTAATGCCTACCCAAGCATATGTCCCTTTACGAAGGTGTAAAGGATGGTCGCCTGTTAGAGTTGGAAAATATAATGAATGTGAGGCAGACACTAAAAATATTGTTGGGGATAGAGTGTGATGGACTAGCTTCATGCTCAAGTTCATAATGGAGGGAAATATGTTTATTAGTCTCATGGATATACCTAACTCAATTTATTAGGTATTGGGATTAGTAACTTCCATCCAAAGATAGGAAGTGTTACCCTCCCACGGGTAACAACCTTTGGACACCATCACAACGGTGTCATGTAGCTGATTGCATGAGATATCATGCATCTCTTCATTAGATCTAGAAATATTCCTTCCTTTTTCTTCTTTGAGACATGATCGTGATAAGCTCGGCCATGATGTATCTCAGTTCAAACCAGATCCTCAAATGACATATGAACTATGATGGTCTATTTTACTTCATTCACATTTCATGTATTAATGCTTACTCAGACACGATGATATAACCTTATGGTATGTCATGAAGTTGTAAAAAACTAATGATTTTTTACTATCATTTCATAGCATACATGATTTTATTACTTACATCATAGTAAATTGGGGGAGATGTTTTTTGATAGAAGTGTGGCTTATTACTTACTAGGTGTTTAGACTAGATAGCATCATCCATATCCTAACCATGCTAATGACTTTACATCTCCCTAGAATCATTCATTTCCATCCACATAAAAAATAATTACTTCTTGTCATGTATGAATTCTCAAAGGTCAAATTCAAATCGTGAATCAAATAAAGCCACAAAGGCTAAGAGGTGAAGATCAAAAGTTTAAAAATCCAAAAAGTAAATCTTAAGCAATGTCCCTCACTAAAAGGAAAATACCCCTAGTCCTTGGTTGTCTAAAGAATATCTAAAGAATAAGGACTTGTTCAATAAAGTGAACATCCAAAGAAAAATGATAAAAGGGTTAGTAAAAACAAGCCAAGGAAGGTAACTCAATGATAAGTTCCCTCTAGAAGGATATTGTAAAAAATGCCTAGCCAAAATGAAGCTATTTGAATGAAAAAATGTAAAAATATAACCTATGCATGTCTAATAATTTGAGGGTCGTTACATGGAATCATTCCCCTTCTCGTTCGTCACTATTACACGTCGATTTCCTATCTTCCACCTAATAACTTAGGAAATATGAGTTTTTCTTAGGATTTGATTCATGTATAATGGTTAATAATGTTCCCCTAGGTAAGAATTAATAAAGTCTTAAAATTAACCCATTTTGTTATGTCTTACTAAGAAATTGTCACCAGGTGCCACCAATTAATGACTAGATAAGAATCTAGACCCATCATTTTGAGTGGGTATTGTGCCTTAGAATATGTGTACCATGCCTTGGGATCTATGAAACTACTTTGGGGCCTGTGATGTTGCATTGGGATATGTGTACTCTTATATTGCCATATTTTCATACATCAGGATCTGTGACATTTGGCTTGGGATCCATGCACCACATTGATATGCATGCCACTACATTAGGATCTGTGACAATGAATCTGACCATGAATAAAATGTCACGTCATAACCAAGGTATTCACATAATTATTTTGTACATATATGGAGCCTGCACGAGCCGTTTGGAGGAATATTCTCACACGTGGGTGGTTATGAGGTGATTTTAACACATTTTTCAAGGTGAACAACTTCAGGGGTAGTTATATTTTGACAGAGTACCAATAATTCCACTAGATCAGTGTCATTGGATGCAAAATTGATGTGGGATTTCCGAAATGGTGTCATAATAGAAAATTAGAAAAAAAAAATGACCAAGTTACACTACTCTAGGAATTTCCTGCGTGAAAATTATCACCGTGTTTGGAGTCATTTTGACTATTATTTGACCATTTGACCCCTTATAGAAGGGGTACACCTCCTTGAGCCTTATTTTATTGTATGTTTGACCCTTTCTAAAGGGAGAGTGTAATTTATGAGAAAAAATTAACATATTTTATTATTATTTACCTTTTCTCATGGTTTTATAAGAACAAATTGTTTTTGCTCATGGTATTGAGTTGGAACATGGTATTGTAAAGTTTTTTTGAGGCTCATATTTACCTATAAAAGAGGATGCACTCTTTATTTTTACTGATTAGAGAATAAAGGAAAAGATATCTTTCCGTAAGCTTTTGTCTATTATTTCTATTGGTATTTTTCCTTCATTGAAGGGATAGATTGGATGTCTAGTGTTGATGTATTGGAGATTATTTCATGCTAAGAGAACAAGCTAAGGAGGTAGGAGGTAACTTTAGTTCCTTACGTTTTATGAATTTCTTGTATGCTTAAGATATATCTAGAAAAAATATCTTATGGTTTTTTTCTTATTATATCATATTTTATGAATATTAGCATGTGATAGGTTGTTTTGCATTTCATGATTCAACCCCCATTTTATAGACCCTAATCACCCTAGTTTGGTGTTTTTCCCCCAACCCTTGGTGAGGGAAAAGACTAAATTTTTAGTAACTATATCTTCATAATTTGGGTGACTCAATGACCCAATGGTAAGCCCTACTTTCCTTTATTTTTTAGTCAAACCCAAAACACATATTTCCTGTCAAATATTTTACTTTTTGTTGAGCTTCACTGCTAAATTTTTCTCAAAACTCTTCCTGGTCGATTTTCATTTAGTAACCTAGGCCAATGAAATTATAAGGGTTTGAAATTTCTTGTTTGTGGTTTTATCTTTCTCCGTCAAACCTTTGGATTCACCTTCTCTTATTGCAGGTCCAAAGCTATTCCATTTCAAACCCTTGAGCTCGACATGCAAATTATCAACATTATGTAGAGAGAGGATAGAGTCACATCACTATTTTAGGGAAGGGATTGATAAAATATAAATTCTATATTATTTGAATATATCATTCACCTTCACAAAACCCCTCAAACAACTTAAATATTTCTAAGGGAATTGGGACATTTTCCTATAATTTTCCTCTTTCCAAACTATCCAAAAATTAGTAGAAATATGAGAGTCCAATTGTTAGTTAAGGGGGACCATCTCAAGGAATCAATTTCCCTTTTAAAATTTTAGGCTATCTATCTACACAACTTATTTTTTGATATCTATCCAGATGATCTCATATCCATTTAGGGAATCAACATACTAGCCTTAGATTTTCCCATGCTATCATTATCAAATTCTACAAATTTTCAAAAAACAAATGAAGCCATTTCCTCATATTGAGTAGGGGAGTAAAATAATTGATTTCTAGGTTATTTAGTTGTATCCATAATCACCTCAACACTGCCTCAACAAATTCAAAAAACTTCATGGAACTACCACACCATTCTCATCTAGTGGATCAATTCCTTGACTGTGAGGGTTTCAAGTTTTCTTAAGGCTTCTTGGAAGAGGGTTTGATTGCCACTTTGGGCTAAATTTGTTAACTCTACAAGTTAGGCTTGTTTTGGTGCAGTTATTTTCCATTTAAATCAATCATCATACTCTCATTTATTCCTTTTTCTTTAGTCATAAAAAATGAAAAATGAGATTGTTGTCAAAATCATAAGTCTGGATACTTTGTTAGACTATTTTTGGGATAACATTTCTGATTTTTTCACCCTTTCTCTCCACTAGTATATCTATGGTGTGAACTAAAACTACAGAGGCATTTTGTATGGGTTTATTTGGTAGTTTCAAGGCAACGTTGTCTGATCTCTCTTTCTAGGTTTGTCAATCACATTAAAAATTACCTCAATATTCCAAAATGACCAACAATTCCTTCAAGGTGTTGTCACACTTGTCCTCATCTTACCTCTATATGAATTATCGAAACTCAAGTGTATTTAATAGATTTTTAGGAAAAAATCATATGGTGTTTGTCTATCCTTGAAATAGTTATTCATTCACCATTAATTTAAACCTCAACTAATAATACCTTATATCGTTTCCAAATTTGTGCATATCATAACTATGTTTAGCATTGTTAAAATTTTGCAAGGTTTGCATGATAAATAATTGTGGTATATCTTTCATCCCCAAGTTTTGTTGATGGGTATTTCTTTCCCAGTTTGTTTCATATATCAAACACAAGCCCAATATCTTCCAATAACATAACACAAGAGGCAAAACATCACTTTATTTTGACCTCTATTTAAAGTTTCATTTCTATCCATAACTCCAAATTTGTCTTAGTAATCAGTGTCTTGGTTCACTTCTTTACATCGTTGAAACCTTTTCATTGTTCTAGACTGTCTCAAAAATCCGATATCCCTCTTGAATACTCCATCAACCCTCCCGAAGTATGGACTTTATCTAATTACCATATGTTGTCACAAATTTGTTGTCTAGATTGCAGAAATATGGGTCTGTTGTAGCATTAGTTTCAATCTTGGTATAGATCAAAGAATAAATATTTACACTGATGTCTCAATCCACTATAAATAATTCATTGATATCACATTTGGATAAATTTCCTAGGGTTTCAACATCTTATACTTACTACAATATGAAATTATCTATACTAACATGAGAAATAATTTTGTCTTGAACTAGAAACTACAATTGCCATATCTCACTTTGAATTTGTTTTTCAAGGTTCATGTTTATATGTGATTTATTGGAACGAAATGGTTTAATGATAATTAATGGTGAACTAAATATTGGATATCTTTTTGCTATAAAGTATTGCAAGTGGTTTATTGGAATATTTGGAAGAGACTGAATAAAGTGATTGTTTTTATTTTGTATATGCTCATGCAACAAATATCACACCTTTCAAACTTCCAAACATTAAAGAAAAAAATTATTTTTGCAAAGCACACCTAAGTAAGTTTCTTTTGTAATCAACATCCTAAAACACACTTAATTTTAAAATTTATTAGACATTTTGTGTTTATAGAAGACCAACATATAGATTAGGACTATGGCCTTAGTGCAGGTTGCAGAGTAAATTCTCCAAGGCCTTAAAACCAAACTAGAAGTCGTTAGGGAGATCAAAATCCAATAGTAGCAAGAGGTGTCGAGAAAGCTCCTCTAACACAAGAGTTAAGCACGAGGTCAGACTTAGATCAAGTGGGTAAGATATCCCATCTCCACTTGTTCTAGTGTTTGTGAGATCACTTGGAATACTACATTTATGGGGATTTCAAAAGTGGCAGGCCCCTTGGTTGGAATCACTTTCAAAATTTCAGGATTTGTTTCCCTACCATACGTGTGGTCTGACCTATGATAGTTCTCTCGGTTGTTGAATGTGAAGTGGTAAATTTATTTCTTTTTCCTAGGAAAAATACAGAGATGATTGCATGGAGGAAATACCTATGGTACCCAAGGAAGACAATAATCATTGTTTCGATTACTAGGGAGGGTGCTCTTCTACATGGAGGTACTTGTACCCTAGGTGGACATTGACAACAGGTTACCATAATTGTTTCTCATACCTTCATTAGTTATTATTTGGGGACTTGACATCCCCCAGAGGTTTTACTTTTGAAAGGACATTTAAAACAATTGGTTTTCTTGTTGATTGCACAAATTTTATAGGAGTGTGCTTTGTGATACTATATCTAGTCCTTGCTCGACTTGTCAAAAATACAACTAATATGAATTCATATATATTTACATGGGATTCCCCCCCTTGTATTGGTCAATACAAGCCTAAAGTGAAGAGTGATTCATATATGTGATATCTAGTGACCCAATTAATAGTTTCCTTAGGCTATCCCTCGCATTAAAAGTTGGAATTTTCCTTTAGGGAGTGTCTGAGAGATAATAGGAAGAATAGATCTTAATTAAGACAAAAAGGGATTCAAATCAATATTTGATCATCCAATTATCATTCGCTTGGATTTCATGACTATAATTACCTCTTACAACATTACTTAGAAAACATGAGGCACAATTTCATATGAATGGTTCTACCATGTGTATGTACAAACTTAATATGAGTGGGATTTGTGCAAGAGGTAAATCATATTCATGAAACTAAAACAATAGTATCATACATCAATAAATGGGTGTGGCATGCATATCCAACAAGAATCCTCTTTCACAAAGGTGTTTTGGAGCATTGAATGGGAAACATTACAACCCATATGTAAACTACACACCATTTACAAATAATAATAATGTATACTTCTATCTGTTAGTTGACTAACATGTAAATTGGATGCATGCATGCCATTCTCCTATCTTTATTATTTTATTTACAATGAGCTCAACAATTCAAATCTCAGGTCTAACTTTGCTCCAATGTGATACTAGTTGTGGGGGGTTGTTGAAATGAAATAAGACAATCATTATAAGAATTGAAATCCTTTTGTGTAGATAAATATTGATATTAAGGAAATGGCTATACATTTGTTACCAGGAAAATGAAGTTTTTATTAGTTGTAAAGATGGAATTGCAATTGTTTTTATTAGGTAGGAACTACATACTAAATGCAAGCAATGTCGGTTATCTAGGTATGTAACATTAATGACAATGTTATATTTAGGAAGTAAATATAGGAAATAGGCATTTTGGGCCAGTGGTGCATGACAACATTAGATGTGGGTGAAATCTAAGGCCAAGGATGAATCATTGTGTGAGAACCCCATTTCATACAATGAGTATAAAAGTGAGCCAAAATTATACCTATGTCCTTTATCCATATGTGAATTCATTTTCTATAACAGTTGAAGTATGACATATATAATTATTGAAATTGAAATGAAATAGGTGTATATGGCTAGAGTTATCAAATTTATGCAAAGCAATATGCAAGGTAGATCATATGTCTAACAACTTTGAAGAATAAATCTACACCAATATATTCCTAGATATTTGAAGAGGCATAGCGATGGATCTTTATTTTTTGCATGACCACATGCATCACATGAAAATACCAACTAAAATCTAAGATATAAAGAATGTGTTTATCAACAACAAATTCATTCTTCGCATTGGGAAAATTTGGATATCGCTTGATGTTATTTGAACCTAATGTTGTTGCAAAGGAATTCTAATTGTTCATGAAGATTACCAATTTCTTGAGCCACGACACAATGCTCATGGAATTTGTTGTTGACACAAGCCACAAAATCACTAACTTGTAGATTGATGTAGCATCCCTACTCATCACTCCTAAACACATGATGTGGAGCAACATACATGTATCTCAAATCCTGACCCTTAGAGGCAATTTCCCCATAATAGAAATTGAATAAGCCTCCTCTATAAGGACCATAATTTAATTAAATGCATTCAAGAGAAAATGAAAAGGATGTGGCAGATTGAACTAGCGTGGATTGTCAGAATTTCATGAAAACCAAATACCCATGATACAATTAGAAATAATCACACACAATCTGCATAATACATAACTTTTGTTTAACAAAGAATAACAATAATTTTGTATATTCATAAACAATTAAAGGAGGCTTATATTTTAACATATATTGGTCTACGAAACTAGTTGTGTAAGAGAAAATTTCCACCAGGGAAAATTTTAGGGGCTATATATCACCCATGGGATAATTTTCCATGCTTTTTCCAAAACAATATTTCACCAATTTTGATCTTTTCTAAAAGTGATTCACTCAAATTCTATAGAATAAAATTATTTTACCTTAAAAATAACCCAAATTGTATAGAAACTATATAAAATTCTTATAAATATGAATATTTTTACAAAAATATCGCCAAACATTTTATACTTTGCATATTAAGGACTAATAAGATTCATCAAGGTTTATATACATTCTAAGATAAATTTTCATCCTTAAAATTATCCCTGATTTCCACCCTACAGTAGTTGTCTAGTGCAAATACAACCCCCCCAATGTGTGATGAATTACTATCTTGCCAAGCCTCTATGCTCTCCTACAACCAACTATATTTCACCCCAATTTTTCAATCTTCCTCTTCACGATGTTAATTTTGGGCTAATTTCTACATTTGTAAGGGTGGAAATGGAGAACATAATATGAATTGCATAGAGCATGAATGTGAAAGTGTTTCTAGAAATGATAGGTTCAATGGAAATGAGAAGATTTGTGGAAATGGTGGCTAACATAACCTTTTACTAGGGGAATGTAAGACTCTTACACTTCCAATAATGATTGTACTCAACCCATGCTCCCATAACTATGTGAGAAGACTTTTCCCACCAACCTATTACATGGATTCAATGATTGATTTGATAATTCAATGGAGGTGGATGGATTCCTTTAAGGAAAATGGTAGAAAGAGATGAGTTATAAGGATGACACTTGGAAATAGAGGACTTATGTTTCCATAGCCCCCCTTTTCTCTTTCCCTCTAGTGGAATTGTAGCCCATCTCATGCTCTTCATAGCCATCATGGGCCATTATATATTCATGTATATATTATATTCCATCATTAATCTTTACATATATTTAATTCACCATGACCAGTCTAACAAATGGTCCATATATGTATATTTTACAACATACATGCCTATCCATTCACTAGTCACTAATTGACCTTCATCTCTACACTAAAATCCATACTAACATATTTACAACATTTACATAATCTAATTTAATACATGTTAGGGGTAAAAATGGGTTATTATAGTTGATACCTACTTGAAATAGCCTAGTAGAGATACTATCTGGAGGTTGACATATTATTATACATGTTTATTGAAAAGGTTCAACCAGTTACAACCATAAACTTTGGATTTATTCTCAGCATCAGTAATGTAATCATATTTTGTCTTCCTTAATATGAATAGAAAAACATAATTTGAATTATGAAATGGGAATAGTGTTAGAGATTAGTTTTTTGGACAAGCAACTTAAGGGGGTCGTCTAAGCCTAAAAGGTTTAAATACTTGTTTTTTATATAGTGACTCTAACACTTTAATTATAATAAAATAAAATTACACATAGTTCATTCTCCCCCATAGGATTTCATAACATGTGGTTTATGTATTTTTTTTAAGTATTAAAATTTTAATGTGTTGTTTTCGTGTTTTCCTTCACTCATGTACCCAAGATAGAGGAGGGGGTTTGAATGAAACATGGATCAAAAATAAAAATATTCATGAACATGCAACCCAACAATCATGAATAAAAATCCACAAAAAATAATTCAAGGTGCATAGTTAACAATAATCACTACATTGTTGTTTGAGTACAATAGGCTCACCTATGGAAAGAAATATCAACATGTTCTCTATACAAGAGTTATATTCACGGCTAGTGTTGGTGTCTTTGCAACCCACATAAAGCACATCGTGTGCAAAAAGAGGTGACATCGGGAAACAATTTCGGTGAAGAAAATATAATAAAATCATGTAGGAGGAGTGCTAACCAACTTCAATCCTAAATTAATGGAGATTATGGTGATGTGGGCTACTTAATACATGTGACCCTTCAACTTAATAGATGTGCCCTTGAAAATGAATCTTTATGAAGTTAGAATAATATCATTACTAGAAGAAGAGAGTAAACAAGAAGAAGTTGGATTTTCACTTAATACTCCATCGCCAAATCATGGCATAGGTATAGAGAAGCATTGATTAAACAATGGTGAACTACATTAGAGTTTAATTATATGGAATTAAAAAATATATTGAAAAAGTTGAGGCCGTCACAAAGACATTAAGACATTAATATGTATAGGTCAATGATTACTAAATGCAAAGTGTTATGGTATTAATAAATACAACCTAAGTATGCCAATAAACCAAGGTTAATCAAGTCCCATAAAAAATGTTAGACAAGAAATTAAATTTGATGAAATAATTTATTTTTTAAATCTAGGAATTAAAGATTAATTCCCGCCAATAATTTTAAACTAAGCATCCACATATATTCCATATATGCTTAAGTCTAAATGTTTTTTTGGATGGTTAAAATATTAGATCTTACATAATAATTTTATTATTTTTTTTCCAAGGAAAAAAGAAGTAATTTTATTTAGTGAAACAAATATACAAAGATTGTAATGTAACTCGTTTTAACTAAGGCCCATTATGAGCGGAATACACATTAAACTTAAGTTTTTCTGCTAAATAACTTCATGTAGCTTATCAACTACATATTACACATAGATTTAACCATTTATGATACTGTATTTTTAAATCCATCTACAACATAATGAAAACCATGAATGCAATTTTCCAAGCAATAGAAAAATACCCAACATTCATATAAACCATTTTCACAACATAGGAAACAAAATAAAAACAACATAACACTTATATGTTAATAATTAACCAACTAATTGCATAGGAAGGATGAACCTCCCAACCATAGTGTCGTTGTTCATTTTCTCTCAATAGCAGGCCATCCCCGAGCTGAGGCTATGAGTCCACGAGGAGATCTGACCCTCTTGGTTGTCCACTCTCCACACACAACAACCCAAATCCTAGGTTCTAATCCCATAGCAATTCCAATAATCCATCTCGCTTCCCCGCAACTTGCACAACCCAAGGAATGTACCCTCTTCACTTCTCATAGTCCCTCGAGATGTACCATTCATTTATCAGGGCTTCCAGTGGACTCAATTGGATAAGAATATCTTAGCTGGGTACTCCAGGAACTCTCAATTGCTTCAGGAGTGTTCACAACAATATTAACAAGGCTCTTGAACCATTTCCTCAATATAAAATTTCACTATAGGATTACAACCCATTTTACATGCACACAAGCCACATTTCCAGCATAAAAAATAGCCAAAAAATGGCTACCTTCAGGCATACCATGGTCGGTGCTCTTCCAAGCACTTAGTTCCCCTCTTGTTTTCCAAAAACTACATGTTAAAATTGTCTCCTTTCTCCATATAATTTTCTTCTCTTTCCCTTGATTGCTTGACTCACACTCTTCCCAAAGGTGATTTTACTTCAACCCCATGCTCCCAATAACTTTTGGGCTGATTTCCTCACCCAACCTCTTACATGAATTCAATGATTGTTTTTTGGAACAGTCAACAAAAAATATAAGGTTTATACACAATGATAATAATTTCAGGAATGTGGGTTTGAATCAATACCCATGAATGAAATACCCCTTGGACCCCTCTCTTTTGGAATCGTAGTCCCCCATCATTTTCTCCCCTCTCGTATCACAACCAATGATTATCATTTTTATTAATCATTTTTAATGTACCATTTACATATTTTGGCCCTCTTCTATATTAAATGAATGTGGGTTTTTTCCCCTAAACATATCATCTCACCAACCTAATTAAAATTTATAAAATTACACTATAATTTGTGGGGATTAAAACCAAGGATGTTTCATTTCCCTCTCCCTTATTTTTGCACTGTTCTAAGTGTACAACACCACCAGGTGTACATTCATTTTACAATTTTGGCTCCATGGCTAGTAATCAACATATAGGCTCTCTGGTCTAATATCACGTTGGAATTCTGGCGCAAGAACATAAATGCATAGGCACTCTGACCCAAAACACATAAATATGTTGGACAACTGAGAGGGGGGGGGTGAATCAGTGGTTATCGTGCTTAAACAATTATGCTTATTTTAAACTCTTTGCAAGGCACTCAATGACAATCACAATACTGCAGGGAAGTAAGAAATAGAACATTCAACATCAGTCACACATATGAAATACACAGAGATAGATATTTCCTGAGGAAACCCATAAAGGGTAAAAACCTCTTCTTCTTTATATGATAAGTATTCTTTACATTCTTTACATTATCATACATATGCGCTCCAACTCATTGTGAGTCTACAACCTCTGTTTTGCAAGCTGCAACTTGCTGAGAGCACCAACTCTCTATTTTCTCTAGCACCTACTAGAAGGAAGCACCAACTTCCTGGTTTCTCTAGCACCAACTAGAAGGAAGCACCAACTCCCTGGATTTCTCTAGCACCAACTAGAAGGAAGCACCAACTAGAATGAAGCTACAACTCCCTGTGTTCAAGCACCCACTTGAACCTCTGAGGACAACAGTGCTCCCTAGCACCTCCCTACCATCCTGAAATATAAATATTTTCTTTTAAGACTTATTACAGTGATATAAAGTTCTTCAATGGCTTATCGGTCTCATCACTATTCTGCTACACTGCGTTGCTTTGTCTGCATCAATGTCTTTTGCACACTCCTTGCGCTTTTTGTTCTTTTGCCTTTTATTCTCTCTGTGCCATGTCCCTTCAATGAATCATTCCCCTTCTGTGCATCTTTGTTGCTGCACTCTGCCTCCTTCTTCACACCTCAATCACACACAACAACAACAACACAGATCTCTTCTTCGTTCTGCATTCTTATCGTCTCTGTGCTCCTTGTGCATGCAATATGCACCAAGCTCCTACATGCTCTCCACCTCCCACTATTCTCCACATTGGGGTCTTTACTCGCACTTCCCTTTGCCACCCTGTTCAGTGCCTGCAGCCTCAACCCTCTGTCTCTTCTATTTCTCCTCCTCATGTTGAGTACTCTACCTGATCATCATTGCAACTCTTCAGCTTCTCTGGAAGTTCCACCCACGCGTCCAGCTTCACTAGGTGTTATCCTAAGATTCCTTGGCCCCTCGAGCAGTTGAGACTCTTCATCTTCTTCATCATAGTCGAGCTCATCCTCTGGCAGAGACCATCAGTCATTTCTAGCAGTTACACTGTGAAGAGCAACAGTAGCCCTCCGATCATATCCAAAATCACCTGCACCGTTGGATGGAATCCATAGGGTCTTGCGTTTATTTCGTCGTTTCGCATTTCGGCATTTCGCGATTCCTATCGCGAGGCATCTCGACTCTCCAAGTCGCGGTCCCCGAAACTCCGAAATGGAGCTTGTCGCTTCAATCTTTTCTCTACATCCCTTCAACGATGTGACCACCATTGGTGACTGAGCGCTTATCAATAAAGCACTTTCGTGATTTCGCAATTCGGCATTTCGGCATCCTTGATGCGAAGATTTCTTTACGCTCCATGTCTTGATCCCCAAAACTCTGAAATGGAGCTTGCCACTTAGAGTTCTCTTCTACAGTTCTTCGACGATGTGACCATCAGAATATGACCCCTCCCTAATCACACAAGCGCTTTGATCTCCAGATCAACGGTCCTCGATCCGTGGTGATCGGACGGCTATCCTCTACCCCGGGACTTCAGCCTTCGGGACTTTGGGGGAGTGATGCAGTTAAAACTCCCGAAGAAAAAACTCCTGGAGTGAGGTCAGTCTTGCATCACACGATGACGTGTCGTGACCCGAGTGGCTGTCACGTGTCACTCAGAATTTTGATTTCCAGTGGCCTAAAATGCCAAATCAACTTGACACTTGTCGGTGTCTTATCGTGCCACATGTCATAGTCTTCTACCTGTCCTTTCTGACGTGGCCTGCCACATTCTCCTCCTAGATATGTTGGCCCAGATCACTTCGTGATTTCGCATATCGTGATTTCAGCATTCTTGATGTGAATGTTCTCAACACTTCCAAGTCTCGGTCTGCGAAACTCTGAAATGGAGTCAGATCAGCTTTTCAGATTTTCGCACTTCGCAACTTCAGGACTCCTGTGATGAGGAGTCTCGACACTTGACTCCTCCATCTCCCGGTATCCGAAACTGTCTCCTACTTTTGGGATTTCGGCGTTTCTCATTTTGCGATTCCGGGACTCCTGTGGTGAAGTGTTTTGACACTTCAACTCCCGGTATCCAGAACTGTCTCCTACTCTCGGGATTTTGGCGTTTCACATTTCACGATACCGGGACTCCTGTGGTGAAGTGTTTTGACACTTCAACTCCCGGTATCCGGAACTGTCTCCTGCTTTCGGGATTTCGGCATTTCGCATTTCGCGATACCGGGACTCTTGTGGTGAAGTGTTTTGACACTTCAACTCCCGGTATCCGGAACTGTCTCCTGGTTTCTGGATTTCAGCGTTTCGCATTTTACGATTCTGGGACTCCTGTGGTGAATTGTTTTGACACTTCAACTCCCGGTATCCAGAACTGTCTCTTGCTTTCGGGATTTTGGCATTTCACATTTCGCGATTTTGGGACTTGTCATGAGTGTCCTTGACACCTCCACCTCCCGGGATCTGAAATGGAGTTGGAACAATTTATCCTTGATCTTATGTGCCTACCTGTAAACCATCAAGTGATCAAGCACACTCTTGCACTCTGCGTGCACCTCTGCACTTATCCTCATGAGATTACGTTGTCCCTATTTTTCCATCGCTGCATACTCTGAACTTTCCATCAATGACAAGCACACCTGCCTGAAAACATGCCAACAAAATATCCCACTGGAATTCTCTTACACCTATCCCAATTTCCACTAGATCTCTTCCACACAACCTACCCAACCCAAGGAATGTACCCCTTCACTACTCTCAATCCATCGGGAATCTCATTCGTTTATCAAGGTCTCTCTATCCCAGGTGACTTGGAATCTCACTATTGGGAACTCAAGGGAACTCACTTCTAGTAAAACAACCAGGAAATAAGTAGAAACAACCTTGTTGTTGTAGTGAAACTCACATGGGAGTTCACTCTTCAGGCCTGACAACCTGGTTCTTTTGCAATCCTAACAACTTGCTTCTTCTACAAGCCCAACAACTTGCTTATTCTAGTTGTCCCAAAAATTTACCTAGTTCATGTCTTGATTCTTTAGTTGTTCCTATAGTATCAATTAAGAAAAATATACCGATTATATCCATTATCATATAACAATTATCTTACTCATAGGAGTTTTAAACTCCCAAATGTAAACATTTATTCAAAATAAGTTTGCAATCATAAACCAATATTTATCTGTAAGGTTATATTATGTTTCACAAAGCTACAACAAGAATAATTTATCTCACTATTCTCCCCTGAAACACCCACACAATTCCAGATACCATGCCATATGCATTATTAAGTTTCCTATTCCTTGTTGTACTCACCCTCCAGGTTCAGACATCCCCTTCTTTGTTGTAATTTTCCTTGGGAAATCCATCTCTCCAAACCTTTCACATTCAAGGAGTGTTGAAACACACACTAAAATT
>ML799408.1:20411-114681 GCA_009831015.1 Picea engelmannii
TATATATATATATATATATATAACACAAATTTTATTAAGAGGAATGAATATCATCTATTATTAAACTTTAATAAGTACATATGATTCCAATCGTCAAACTACTTAGCACCAACTGAATAAGAGAGATCCAACTCTCGGATACAAGACCCAACTTGTAGTTCTCATATCCAACTAAGAAGTGAGGAATCCAACCCTCATAACAAGAACCAACTTGTAGTTCTTAGATCCAACTAAGAAGTGAGGAATCCAACCCTCATAGCAAGGCCCAAATTGTAAATAGGAACCAACCTAATAAAGAATGAACCTTCATTCAATCCATTGTATATATATATTTAATCCATTGAGATACTTAAGATTCACCACAACTTATGATTTATATAGTATTTAAATAGGTATAGGATTGAACCATTGTGTCTTTTGACATGAACCATTGCACTTCTTCATTTAATGTAAGTTTCTCAATTTAATTAGAAGACTAATCTTGATTCAAATTTTTTCCTCATGAATTGATCATAGGTATGGATCGACTCCTTATATTGTTCCCATGATTATGTTGTGTCCCCATTTCTCCAACAGATCAGATTTGATAGTTTACCGACTCTCTATAATGTTATGGTGTTAATATCGTCAAATTACTCCACATGCCATTAACTGTTTACAGAACAAATTCTACAAAGGTGTTTTCTTCAACTCAATGTTCAAATGACCATGGGATTATCCATTAAGAACTTCTCCTACTGCCTCTTCTTTCACCCTTATTCATTTATCATGAGATCGATGTTGGAACCAAGTCCTCTGGACTTTGGCCTTCTTTCGGAGTAATACTTCCCGAAGTAAACTTCCCCAAATTACATATAAGCACTCCCTATTAACATTATTCGTCATGTGCCCTTAGGATAAGAACCAAAGGCTTAATCAAACGGTTGAGATTTCACTCTCCTGGATCTGACGATTGACGAGATTATGGTTATTCAGTTAACACTTCCAATGAACTGAATCCCACGTGTCCATGCTTACGTGTATTTTTTGATGTGGCACTGGTTGAGTGGCTTCCATGTGTCACTTTCTAGATCATTGATTAGATCTGATGAACTGTGTTATTTCAATATTCCTATCAGATCAGACTGCTATGATTTAATCAATCATTGAGTGGATGGTTCTTATTCATTTTAAACATGGAATTTTACTTAGAATTATTTTATGTGACGGGTTCGCAAACTTTCAGACTTGCAGACTCACATGTCTTCCTGGGTGTCATCAAAATGCACGCCCAACTTCCGCAACCTCTAAGATGAACCCATACTTAGGAAAATATTCAAGTGATTTCTCTCAGGTTCACAGACTCTCAGACTCACATATCCTCTATGGTGTCATCAAAATGCACCCCCAACTTCCACAATCTCAAAGATGAACCTATATTTAGAAGAAAAAAAATAAAGTGATTTTTCTCGAGTTCGCAGACTCACATATATTTTATGGTGTCATAAAAGTGCACCCCCAATGTCCGTAACCTAAAAAGTGAATCTATACTTAGAAAAAAATTTAAATGATTTTTCTCGGGTTCGCAGACTCTCGGACCTGCAGACTCACATATCTTCTATGGTGTCATCAAAATGCACCCCCAAATTTTGTTACCTCCATAATGAACCATAATTAGAAATTTTACGTGATATAGATATAATATTATACTTATCCATTTTTTGGTTGCTCAGTGGACTTGCGGAAAGGGATCCAAGCCGTCTGATCATGATATCATTTTGATCCAACGATCAACATCATTTCTTCATTCTTTACCATCTGATCGTTCTCTATTTTGAATCGACGATCCAACATCAATCTCTATGATCAGTTTGCAGGTTTTCGCAAATCAAACGAATCGTCGAGATTACTCCACGATCCTTTGCACGGATTTCCTCAATTGCAGAACTTTGTTTCTGCTTCACTCAAACACGTCTTCTCTCTTGAGCTTTGTGTCAATTTTCTCCTGTATGCACTATCTCTATCCAATCACAAGGCTATCTCTCCTAATATTTTCTTTCGACCTTTCCAAAGGTCTTAACACTGTGTGTGGATCTTTGGCATGTTTAACAAATGTGATTCCATCCTGAGATTTGATATTTTTATTCATTTTCTATCATACCTTTTCCATGGTTTCTATCAATGACAACTAGAATTACCCCTTTGGCATTGATGGAAACACCTAAGTAAAACAATTTTAGGCTTGTCATCATTGAGCTTATAACTCGTCTGCTAACTCGTCCTTTAGACTAGTTTTTCTTCATCATCATATTTGAACAATCTTTGACATTCTTTTTTTTACTGGACTTTATTTCTCCCCCTTTGACAACAAATATAGAAGGGATGTTTCTTTGCTCCCCCTGATGTTGTACTCCCCCTATCCATATACTCTCCTCCTTTGTTTTGGACTTGTTTTATTGTTTATCTCTCCCCCTTTGACATCAATGAAAAAGAGTGAGAAATTCTTACTACTTCTCTCCCCCTGTGAATTTATTGTTTGATAGGGTTTTTTTTCTTTGTCATAAAGGACAAGGGAGTGAATCTTATTGATCTTCACTTAAACGCATATTCTAGCCTAAGTTTTGTGTCATTGCGCTCCTCTATGCATTGTCTCTATCCAATCACAAGGCTATCTCTCCTGATATTTTCTTTTGACCTTTCCAAAGGTCTTAGCGTTGTGTGTTTTTCATTATGTGTGTGGATCTTATGTGCGTTTAACTAATGTGTTTCCCTACTGAGATTTTATATTTTTATGTGTTTTCCAACATACCTTTTCCATGGTTTCTATCAATGACAACTATGACTCTGCGTGCATCCTGAAAATTGTTATCCTTTCTTATATTTTGATGTGTTCTCATGCATATCATTGCCATGGTTGACATCAATGACAACTAGAATTCCAACAAGTAGAGTGCCAACTTACTGCCAGACTCCCACTAGAAATCTATAACATGTGGCAATCATAGGGTTTTAGTTTCTTAACAATAACCTTCTTCCCAAGCTTCCCAGATTCAATATTCATTACCTCATCTGTGTCACACACATACAGTCATCTTGGGATGTCAGCATAACAATTTTCAATTATTAATTTTTAAAATATGCTTTATATAGGAAAAACAAAATTTTCCAAGCATGAGTTTTCTGCTCATAATTTTTTGGCTCTTGTAGCAGCAGGCAACGGTCTTCTTCATGGGATTGCACCATTACCATATCCAAGACAATTTTTCCTACATTTTCTCAATTTCCACTCAGCCAAATAACTGTCAGTATTCATGCACATTTATAACAACTCATGAAGTGATCTTATAATTGTATCTTACCAACAATTCAATCATTACAACCATTATTCACATCAAAAATGAAATTTAACCATTAATCATATTATCTATAATAAACTATCATTCACTATACATGCATTATCAACACACCAATCTCTTCATAATGAAACCAAAATTTACCAATAAATAAAACCAATGTGTCAATACCTATGGCCACATCTACACAATGCATCCTTGCATTGACTCCAGAATACCATATATTCATGTCGTGTATCCCACCATATAAGTTGGAGTGTCTGGCCAATGCCTTGACACATTATCCACACTCTTCCACATTTACCTATCTGATAATTTGGATACCTTCCTCTTCAACCCATACACAACACTATGAATATAATTATCTTAGTGTTATATCATGTCGACAAAGAGGTTGCAGTGCAAACATCATTTGTACAGGGGAAGACCATTACACACTCGTATAAAAATATATTACTTCCATTTCCAACCACATCATGGCCTCACACATGGTCATCCATAATAGAATTCATTTATATTGTGGGATTATGTCTCCCAACTTAACTCAATTATGACCTCATAACCAACATAAAATATTATGCAATTAACTTCAATATGGATGCATTCATGCATTAAATATTTTTTTTAATAATCAAGTCCTTCTGCCTTTACACACCAATTCCAATATTAAAATTTGACTGAGGGAATTCTTACCTCAATTCCCTTCAACATTTATGCATCATAAACAACCCCAAATGCATACATGCATCATTGTTATTACATTAATTGATGCTACCCGATCAACTGGTACTTTATAGAAGTTCCCAGGCTTCACCAATCTATGGATCAACATTCTTACCACCCGCATTCATTTCCATATGGAGTTATCATATGCAATAGCATCATAAACATATTAAACCATGCTATAAACAATTTCCTAGATACATAATCCATCATTAGTTTTAGTCAAATATCACATCATCATTAATTCATGTGTATATATCAACATGCTACTCTTAATATACAAGCATTCCATATACATTTCTAGGAATGTCCATATGCGAAAAGTTTCCATCATTTTGCACTAATAAATTAATCTCATCATGCTTATTTCGTGTACATGCATTATATCTTTCCTATATGCATTCATGCATCACTTCCATTATGTGCTCCAATGCATTATTATTTCATCTTTATTTATTTATTTTGATGTTGTTGTTGATGGTTGTCCTTGAATTATTATAGAACCTCGTTGCCTTGTGCACTACCATTCTACTCAATTTTGTGCCATTGATCCCTATTCTAAACCTTCTATCAAATCCCTTCTTGTACATTATGCATTTCTAGTCACTAGATCCACTAGTGTTTCCATCTCACAATTGTTTCCTTTATGTAGAGAATTTGTCCCAACATATTTTGGCTAAAATTCTCAATATTCATAGTGTTGTAACATGCATTACTCCAACATAATATTAACACTGCAATCTAATTAACCACTCCCCATTTCATTAACCAAACTAGTCTTGAAATACCATCCTCATGGATTGACATTTCAACATTTTGAAATGTTTCTTTTATGTCATCATTTCCAATATCGTTTGGTATCCATGGATTTGCTCAATTTTAAATACCTTTCTTCACTTCATTGAGTGATTCAATGTGAAGCACTGCTTGGAAAATCAAGACCACTCTGCTCAAAATGGAAGGTTTCACTCCTCCATTTTCACCTATACCTTGGTTCCACTGCGCACTCTAATAATAGATGCAACTTTCTTGTTCTTAGTACTTTAGACAAAAGTTGATAGATCATATCTAAAAATTCCTTCTTCCTACATTCCTATGCTTGCACATAGAGATGACTCACCCACTCCATGAGTCACACCTCATCTCATGATATCCTTTTTTCTTCTCTTCCAGAAAGCTTTGCCTCCTTCACTACAATTCTACCTTCAAGGATATGGAGTCAGACTTGACTCCATGTGCACTCTATGACATTCCTCACATGTTGGCTTCATGCTTTATGTGATAAACTTTGTTGAGTTTCCTTTGAAATCCATTCAAAATATGTAGTAGTTGAATACTAATCTTTCTCCGCTCTTCCTAAGTCCTTTGTCAACCTTTCAATAAATGTTCTCCAACCCTGCACTTTCCTCTGCATCTTTTTGATGCCTCAACCAACCACACAAGCTTTTGTTGATTTTTCAATATGCAAGGTTTATGCATGAAGTTCATTCCTTTTTAGCATTTAACTTAAACCATAAAAAAAATTGTTGCAGCAAGCAAGATCACAAGAAGAAACACCATGCACAAGTACACAAGAAGTATCCTGGGAAACCCTTCTCAACAAGGGAAGAAAACTCAACCAATCCTTTGCTATATTCTTCAAGAGAAAGACCTTCATCACCAAGAAAACCTAGCACACAAGAGGGTGCTTGCAAACCCTAGAATACTAGAGCCCAAGAGAGGTGTGCACTTTTCCCAAGATGTAATTTCTAAAATTTCCAAACTCACACAAAAGATATGATTCCTAAATGGGGAATTTACCTTTACTTATATTACACTTGACCTGTCAACAAAAGTGTCTATTGGCACAACAGGGCCGACCTCTCTAACTCACAATATAATTAATAATAACCATAGTAATTATATTTTACATTAATTATCAATTACATTAAGGTGGGGCCGACATGTTCCCTTTACATTACAATTAGGCTTATAGGTAGGTCTGACTCTTGAACAATATAGCAAGGCATCTCATACACCCACTAGTGCTCAACCACTAGGGGCACATCCATAGGGATTTCCATATCTCTATCTCATCGTGTCTCACAAGAGAACCACACTCACTAGTGCTCAGTCACTAGGATCACGTTCACCTATGCTCATCCATAGGCACGTCCACTCAACAGATCTTATTTCCCACTGCATTACACGGGAGAGTCATCTGGATTTCATCATCTCAAATCTCTTCTCAGAGGAGGCTAATACATCATCTTCATCTCTGTCTCATAACGATGCACCCAGCTCTATGGGAATTCACATGTTCACCTTGTGCTCAGCCACAGGCACGTCCAACTCAGTAGATCTCCTTTCTCATTTCATTACATAGGAGAATCGTCTAGATTTCTTCTCAACTCTCTGTAAGGAGGAGGCCATCTCTACATTCCACCTCTGTCTAAGATAGGAACCACACACCCATATCAATGGATCTCTCTCAGGTATGTGTCCTAGAGGATGTCTCACACAACCGTAATCATCAACACTCCCTCTCAGCTAGGGAGACATTCTCCACCAAGCCAAGTCTCTCACGGAAATACTCGAAATTTGTCTTAGCAAGCGTTTTGGTGAAGATATATGCAATCTGCTCATGGGTAGGAAGATATTGCACATGTACTATCTTCCTCTCCACCATGTTCTGATATAGTGATACTTTATTTCGATGTGTTTCGATCTGTCATGAAACACAAGGTTCTCGGAGAGCTTTACACAACTCTGGTTATCACAATGAATAGTAGCAGGATCCATCTCATGATCGAATAAGTCAGTAAGAATTGTGTGAAGCCACACTGCTTTGCATACTGCTACACTCAATGCAATGCACTCTTCCTCTATGGTGCTCAATGCCACAGAGATCTATTTTCTGCTACACCAGGAAACCATGGCATACCCTAAAGTGAAGCAACAACCAGAGGTGATTTTTTTGTCCACTGCGCTCCCTTCCCAATCTGTGTTGGCATATCCTTGCAGGCTCAAGTATACACTGGAGGCATATCTTAGGCCATAAACAATTGTTCCTCATAAGTATCTCAATACATGTTTTGTAGTTATCCAGTGTGTCTATCTCGGTTGGCTCATAAACGGGATAAGCACATTCACTACATAGCATATATCTAGTCTGGTGTTAACCAGATACATCAATGATCCAATCAATTGTCTGTATAAGTGTGGATCTACCTCTCCTGAATCAGTATCACTCATATTCTTCAAATCCATCACCATTGGAATGGGCATGGATTTGCATTCTATCATACCAAACTTTTTCAATATCTCCACAGTATATTTTCCTTGACTCAGGAAAATCCCATCTGTCCTTTTCCATACTTCTAGTCCCAAGAAGTAGTGCATCAAGCCCAAATCCTTCATTTCAAATTTAGCAATCAATGCTCGTTTTCATTCAGCATTGAGTCTCTCTAAACCCGTGAGGAAGAGTTCGTCCACATATAGGACCAAAATCAAACACTCATTTCCATCAATGTGATAATATAAGTTTGGATCAGAAACACTTTTTTTGAAGCCCAAACTCATTAGGAATCCATCCATTTTCTCGTACCAAGCACATGGTGCTTGCTTTAGACCATATAGGGATTTTTTCAACCTGCACACATGAGATATTTCGTTGTGTATAAATAATCTTTATGGATGCTCGATATAAACTTATTTCTCAATTTCACAATTGAGAAAGGTTGTCTTTACATCCATCTGGTGTAGCTTCCAACTCATGGAAGAAACTAGTGCAATGATAGAATGGATGGAGGTGTATCGGCATACCGGAGAAAAAGTATCGTCATAGTCAACTCCCTCTACTTGTGAGAACCCTATGGCTACAAATCTCGCTTTGTATTTTTCAGTGCTTCCATCAGCTGCATGCTTGATTTTATAAATCCTTTCGGAAGTCACTACAGACTTTCAATATTCTCTTGGAACAACATCCCATACATCATTTTTCAATATAGATTGATATTCTTCAGTCATGACATCTTGCCATACTTGTTCACCTGAAGCTTCTCCATGACAAGATGGCTCTGAGTCAATGATGTGGGTCATGGCTGAAAGGTAGCTTGAGATTCTCTTTGGTCACTTTCTTTCTCTGGTTGTTCCTTAAGGGGATTTATGTCCCTCTACTTCTTATAGAGTTTGTTGATCCCAAGAAGGCCTTTTATGTACAATTGTAATATCTATGGGTATATCACTTGGAGAAACTAGATCAATTGGAGCTACTCAATCATCTGGAATAATGTATGTCTCCCTCTGAATTGTTGAAGGGGGAGAAGGCATTGTCTCACTATCAATTTCCATCTGAGCTTCTCTAGATATTTGTAAGGATACTTCTTCTTCAAAGGTAACATCTCTTCTTATTTCAATTTGTCTTTGATCGGGAATGTAGATTTTATATGCTTTTGAAAAATTACTATATCCTACAAATGTTCCCTTTCTCCGTGAAGGTTATGGCTTAGATTTCTTCTCTTTGGGTACATGAAAATATATTGGACACCCAAATATTCTGAAGTGTCCAATCTCAGCCTTCACTCCAGTGAAGGCTTCTTCTGGAGTAA
Organism: Picea engelmannii; assembly: GCA_009831015.1. Taxonomy (NCBI): domain Eukaryota; kingdom Viridiplantae; phylum Streptophyta; class Pinopsida; order Pinales; family Pinaceae; genus Picea; species Picea engelmannii. The sequence goes on from ML799408.1 coordinate 29,056, forward strand.
TGTTTGTTGGCATAGGGGTAGACCCAGGGTTCAACTCTAACAGCGCACCAACAAGCCCTAAATATTGTCCCTTTCGGAAAAACCTGCGAAGCAAATGCAGTCTCACCCGAAGTAGCAATAAGGGGTTGCAGGACACAGGTGTCTACAACCAAAAGAAATGCAAAGTGGTCCCAGGAAAACAACAGACAGCAATCTATTTATTCCTTACCACACTTAGCTTACTTCGCAAGTTATATCCCTGATCTAACAAATCAATGAAATAACATTATAACATATGACAAATAAAACTGCATCAATCACACAAAACAACAACATATACATGGTTCACCCTCTCCCTTGGGCTACGTCCACAGAACTGTGTTTCTTGATATATTAAATGGAAACATACAGTTCTATCTGTGCACTTAGCTTGAAGATCTCTCTCTCTTTCTCTCTTCTCTATCCCCCCTCCCTGTACACCCAACTGTAGGGTTGATCTTCGCACCCAGTTGAAGATCCAGAATACATGAATGCTCTTACACACAATACTTCTCTCACACACAACAATAATCACTCAACATCAACAACTAACCTAGAACGAACCCTCCTAGCTCTTCTAGAACTTTATTTATACATTACAATGACTCTTGGACAACCCTAGACCAAAGCCTAATTGTCAAAACCCTAAATGCTAAAACCCTAGGTGTCAAAATACTAGGTCCCACATGACCCACATTTTCAGGGCTTTGCTAGCCTATCCTTCCTTCTTTTCTGTGAGGTGCTCCAAAGCACTCCTTGATGTATTTTTCCGCTTGCTTAGTTTTCCACGATCCATCTTATTTGATGATATGTCTTCCTTGATCTTCTCGTTCAACGGCTTGCTTTCCTTTACTTCACTCCTTCTTTTCTTCTTATTTGACCACTTCGACCCATCCTCGGTCTGTGTGTCTTCCGTGCAGTTCGTACTTCATATTTCCTCTTCCTTCATCTTTGATTTCTTCCTTAATCCATAACTAAGGGCCAATAGGCCCTGTTATCCCTGATTTCTAGGGATAACTAGGAGATCATGTCTCGAGGTCAACAGGTCCTAGACATGGAGTACCAAGAGAAAGATTGACCTGAGCATGGCCCTGGAGGGCCCATCTTTCTTCTCCTTCATCAGGCTTGTCTTGTCAGCAGCAGCAGCATCCATCACCATCGGCTTGGACTTGTATCGGAGAAGACTCTTGCTCCGTGAGGTAGTTGGTCCAGGTATCATGGTATGTGTCATTTTTTATCATTATAACCTTTAGATATATGCATCTTACTAATTTTATTTATGACAACTGCTTGGATCTTACATTGACCCGCTTGACCATGGTTGGGGGGGTTGATAGGGTGTCCTAGAAAGCATGTACCCATAGGTTTTGGTTTTCCACCGGGGGGATTTCTGAAGAGCCATCATCTACTCCCATCATATCATCACTTTTACATCTTATCTCCCACTCATCTGTCCCATTCCCCTAGGTCGGGCATTAGGATGATTTTTTTGTGGGGTTGCACCTTATCTCATGGGAAGAAGGGCTAAAGGACCAAAAGGTAAAAGCATCCTGTAAAAGATAAAATCCATAAAATGAAATCTAGAGATGCCTCGCCCAGGGATCCCCGAGAAGGCAATAAAAGGCCTCTCAGCAAGAAACAAGAGGGACCCGAAGAAAAATAAAAAAAACAAGACCTAGCCAAGAGGATAGGGGGTCTCATCACGAGCCAGCCTATTATGTTCATGGGTACCTAACAGTATGACATTGCCACTATCTGGTTACCACGCCAGGGCAGTGACCTTTGGTTGCATGGCCAAGGGAAAGGGGGTCTCATCACGAGCCAGCCTTATCATCTCTGTGAAAGTGCTTGTGGGTAACACTGTCAGCTCTGGTCACCAAGCCAAGGCAATGTCCTCTAGTTAGTCCTTGAAATAAAAAGAAGAAAGCAAATAAAGAAAAGAGAAGAATAAAGGGCTTGGAAAGAATTGCATCCGTGATGGGTACAACTCGCCTTCTACAAAGGCACCCACAGGTAATATCATGCACCCTTGTCTTTCACTCTACCCATATGTCTGGACATCCCTTGACCACATCACCTCATTTTACATGGCTTGGATGATACCCCTTGGAGACTTTCCTTTCTTTATGGATACTAGCCCAATTGGGTATTTTGTCTTTTTCTTCGACTTTGTATTGTAGGTCTTTGTAATATCTTTGAGCTATTCAATGATATATCAGGGTTTTTATTCATATGTTTGATAACATTAATGATGAAACGTGATTAACATTTCTATGATCCCTGTGACTAATGAACCCGTGGAGAGCGAAGTTTTTGATGTGCAGGACCATGCCCGACGGATAGGTACTAGTTGGACCGGTACACATGGGGAGATGATTAGTTTGGACCTCCGTGGGGCTGAAGAGCACATCAGATGGTTGTTGGGACCCCATCAGGGGTAGAGACAGGACAGTGCTTGATTGAGCTTTTTCACTTGAGAAGAAGAAGGGCGTTCCATCCGGGACACTTTGGCTGAGCCCAGCCCAGCGGGATTGACCCACTTCAGGTGGAACATTTCCCTTTGATGGCCCAGGATGTCACCTAGGAGCCACTGACGTCACCTTCAGCGTATGGTAGTCTGACAGGGCAGTTGGCACGTGTGACAAGGTTTGGAGGTCCAAAGAGGGCCAACGTTTTGTCATTTGTGCTGTATTTTTCCCTAAAAAGGGCCAACGTCTCCCTCAGGAGGGTTTGACGTCTTGCTTATGCTCATTTAGGGCTTTGATTTAGAAATTTAATGTAAAAACAATATGATTTTGGTTTGTAGCCTTGTCGGCTATTTTTAATGACCTAATTTTAATTAGAGGTCATGATACACTATATATTGAAGAGTTTTTCCCTCATTTTGACATCACAACACAACTCACTCTCTTGTGAGGTCTGATTTTTGCGCCCTAGTTTGGGTATTTGGTCTTTTATGTAAGGTGCACTTGTTGGAAGGAAGGTCTAATTTACAACTAGGATTTGCACATGCTTTCTCATCATGATATGTAAGTGTTTTCTTGCAAAACTTCTTAATTGAATGGTTGTAGGTTTATATTCTTGCATTTACTTATAAATTTGTTGATTTAAAACCCTAGGTGATAAGCACACAAGTAGGTCTTTGTTTCATGTCCCCTAAAAGAGAAATTTTCAGCCATTGAAGAAGGAAGAAAGAGCCTAGCCTTTGCTACACTATTTTCACTTTTTCCCTTGTGCTAGTTGTGTTTTTAAATGTTAAAAGGGAGGTGACGTCCCAAGCCTAGGCTATCTACACCTAGGGTCATCCATCTTCTAGGGTTTGGTGATAGAGCCTTACCATTGCAACACTCTCCCTCACCTCACTCTCTTGTTTTAACTTATCTTTTATGCTGGCCGTTTTGCCAAGTTTGACCTAAGGAAGGAGGAAAGAGCACGAGGCCTTGCTTAAGAAACACCGGAGTGAGCCTCTTTCCCCTAGGGTTTTGATTCTAGGGCCCTGCCATTGCAGCACTTTAGAACCCTTCCCTCTTGTCTTTAGCCTTTATTCCTTCAACTCTGCGTCCTCTCCTTAATTGACTCCATCTACCCCTAGGCACTGATCTTAAATCCACAACGTTGAAGTGATAGTGCTCAAACAACCTCTAAAAACTTTTAAATTTGAAACCCTAACTAGGCTGACGTCATACTTGGTTATTCCATCTTGACGCAACACCTTTTGATAATAAGCAATTAGATGATGGTTGAAAGCATTCATTGAGTAAAAGATTGATTAAATACATTGTTGGATACATCATCTCAATAGTTGTTGATGAATTGATATTTTTCCATTGCTACATTGATAAAACGTTGATCTCATTAATATTTGTTGTCTTTAATTGCTTACATATTGATGTTAGATAGTTATATGAAGTACTAACCCATTGAATTATAGCCTGCATATATATTGTTTTTCTATTTTCTTGTTCCAGGCAGGTGTTCTCATTTGGGCATACACTTCTTTATTGGCTGATAAGTCGGACCATATAACCTTGGTGGTAACCTGTGAGGAGGAACTTCTGCTTTAACCTTTATACTTTGGCCTCTTCAAAACCCCAAGTTATCGGGGACGTCTCCCCTGGGATAACCTTTCTGAATAGAAAGAACCTCCCCATCGTGGTGACATTGGGTGGGGTAGGTTCCTGTTACGCCAGTTTGGCCACTACCTTCTAGCCTTTTAACTTAGCTACAAACTGTGCGATAACATTTTGGCGCCGTTGTCAGGGAACACTGAGTCAATCTTCCTCAAACAACAAATATTTTCGGTAAGCCTTGCCTCAGAGACCTTTTCTTACAAGCTTACCTGGTGACTCCACTAGGGTGTTTTTCCGCTTTTCTTTGATAGTTTCAAGTAAACTATCTGGGGACTCAACAAACTAGAAGGAGATTCAACAATCCTCCTTTGTCTTTCAGAAGGAATCCTCTCTTAAATTCTCCTGTTGTCAAATCACTTTTCGGGAAGAGCCTTCCTTTAAGAATCATGTCTACCTCTCAGACCACTACAACGAACCCAGTCAACAATCAAAGACAATGGTCATCTACCCTTTTCAGGCCGATAGACATGTCAGCCATACCTGGCTATCCTAGGCAGATGCCACCCAAGTATGAGAAGTGGTTTCCTAAGTTTACCAATACTGATGCCATCAGTGCCGAAGAGCATATGAGTAACTTTTGGGCATTCTTTCAGCTTCACCCCATCAGTGATGATGCTGGAGATTCGGTCATGAAGTTATTCTCTGCTACTCTTTATGATGCCTCAAGGCGTTGGTACCTCAGCTTTCCTGATGGAAGCATCAAGACCATGGATAGACTTGAAGAGGCCTTTCTCAAAATATGGAGTATCAAAGAAGACCCTAATATGCTTCTCACACGACTGAATAGCCTTGCTAAATATGAGAATGAGTCCATTCAAGAATTTCACACCAGATTCGAGACATTTCTACAAAGAATTCCCACAAGCCATCACCCGAAAGATGACTACCTTGTTCATATTTATACCAGATCTTTCAATGGCCAACTAGGGTATCTTCTTAGAGATAAAAACCCCCAATCCATTCAAGAAGCCCAAGAGCTCGCCACCAAGATAGAAGGGAACCTCCTTTCATCTAAGATTGAGCCCTTTGCTAACCCTAGGGGGAGAATAGACACCAAGAAGAAAATAGTACACAATGTTGAGCCTACTTCAGATCTCTGCACCAGTATCAACAAATTACAAGCCTCCATGGATGGCATCATAAAGAATCAGGAAGAAATGATGAACCAGATTGTCAGACTTGAAAAATCCCAGATCCAAGCACCTAGGCCTCCGTTCAAAGGGAAATTCCAGAAAGGGAACCAATTTTACAAACCAAAGAATGAAAATGAAGTTCCAAATACCTTGGCTCCTACAAACGTTGGTGATGAAAATCCTTGGTGCCTGGAGTGCAGTGAAGCACATTGGGAGCATGAATGTCCTTATAACACCGACCAACAACAAGTCAATAACATGGACTACTTCATGAACTTTCCTCAGATAAATATCACAGATATAGAACATCAACAAGCCGTGAGGGAAGTAGCCAGAGCAGCAAGGATGGTGGTAATAAACAACTTGGACCAGGAATCACGAGAAAATCTAAAGAAGCAGGAAGTTCAGGTATACAGAAGGAAGAATCCGAAACAACCTACCGCTGATCAGCCGAAACCCCCGCCTCTTGAGGTGCTTCTTCCTAGGACATCCAAGACTGGTAAGGTTGACCTTAACTTTGACTTTGAAGGGGCATTATCAAAGATGCATGTGAATGTTCCCCTAAGAGAAGAAATCAAGATCCCATCCATCAAAGAATGCTTTGATACCTTCTTTTCGGGATTAGATGAACCTATGGACCCCCCTATTATGTTACAAGCTGACCATTTCAGGGTCCAGTATGGTGAAAACCCTCCCTTCTTCATGACTTTAACAATGAACAACAAATATCTTAACAATTGCATGCTAGATACAGGTGTTAGTGCTAACATGATGTCTCTTAAAGTCATGCAACAAATGGGCTTGAAAGTCACTAGGCCTTACAGAAATGTGTGTGGTTTTGAATCTAAAGCAATACCCACACATGGGGTGGTTGAAAATGTTGAAGTGCACTTGAAAGAATAACCCTAGAAGACAGTCCACATAGACATTATAGTGGTTGATGTCCCAGATGTGTGGGGAATGTTGTTCTCTAGGAAGTTTGGCACAATGATAGGCAGTTCCCTTGAGATGGACCTCACCTTTTTGTGATTACCTTTGAAAGATGGAACGATGGGATGTCTACTTAATGTGCCAATAACTGGGGACCATGTGCAAGATATCGTTCATCCCGCCAAAAATGATAAAATGCAAGACGATATGATACAAACTCTTCAAAAATATTCTCCAGAAGACATGCCCTTTGCAACAGAGGAAGAATTTGATCAGATTGAATGGCCCAAGAAAGAAGAATACCAACAACTCCTATATGAATTCAAGAACAAAGAATTTGGGACAGTGAAAATACTAAAGAAAAATGAAGATGACGTACAAATCCGCCCGTCTCAACAAGAAGTCTTTATAGCAGAAGCCCACCCACCTCCCTCAGTTCAATACACCAGGGTTGTTCAGGGAACGACCAAATACAAAGTCAGAAAGTATAAAGAGGGAGATATGGTATGGATGTGGGATACTCAAAAAGGAAAACCAACTAATGTAAAAGGAAGCACGCAGTCATGGCTTGGACCCTTAAGAGTTGGAATGGAATCAGTTGATAACTCATACTATTCGTCCACTTTGGAAGGAAGAAGGCGCCCATTACCCATCAGCGGGCACCTCCTCAAACCCCACCAAGGTGGTGGGACCTGACTCCACAGGTAAGTACAGGTAGGTAGGCATTTTTCGTGTATTATACCATTTGCATTTCATGATAGTTTTCTTCCTCACTTGCATATTGATTGTTTTATTTCAGTCGTATACATGTATATATTACGGGGTGGCAATACCACCCCACCTTTGTTACTGATTCCCTTTTCGAGTTTGAGCAGGTCTGTAGGTTATGCCAGAGATGCTGAGGTTCTCATGTGCTCTATGGTGAGCACATGTCCCCGAGTTGGAGCCAATTGTTATCTCCGATTTCTAGGGATAACTAGGAGATCATGTCTCGAGGCCCACAGGTCCTAGACACGGAGTACCGAGAGCAAGATTGACCTGAGCATGTCCCTGGAGGGCCCATCTTTATTCTCCTTCATCAGGCTTGTCTTCTTAGCAGCAGCAACATCCATCACCATCAACTTGGACTTGTATCGGAGAAGACTCTTGCTCCATGAGGTAGTTGGTCCAGGTATCATGGTATGTGTCATTTTTTATCATTATAACCTTTAGATATATGCATCTTACTCCTTTTATTTCTGACAACTGCTTGGATCTTACATTGACCCGCTTGATCATGGTTGGGGGGGTTGACAGGGTGTCCTAGCAAGCCTGTACCCATAGGTTTTGGTTTTCCACCGGGGGGATTTCTGAAGAGCCATCATCCACTCCCATCATATCATCACTTTTACATCTTATCTCCCACTCATATGTCCCATTCCCCTAGTCCGGGCATTAGGATGATCTATTTGTGGGGTTTCACCTTATCTCATGGGAAGAAGGGCCTAAAGGCCCAGAAGGTAAAAGCAGCTGGTAAAAGATAAAAGCCATAAAATGAAACCTAGAGATGCCTTGCCCAAGGATCCCCGAGAAGGCAATAAAAGGCCTCTCAGCAAGAAACAAGAGGGACCCAAAGAAAAATAAAAAAAACAAGACCTAGCCGAGAGGATAGGGGGTCTCATCACGAGCCAACCTATTATGTTCATGGGTACCTAACAGTATGAAATTGCCACTATATGGTTACCACGCCAAGACAATGACCTTTGGTTGCATGGCCAAGGAAAAGGGGCTCTCATCACGAACTAGCCTTATCATCTCTGTGAAAGTGCTTGTGGGTAACACTGTCAGCTCTAGTCACCATGCCAAGGCAGTGTCCTCTAGTTAGTCCTTGAAATAAAAAGAAGAAAGCAAATAAAGAAAAGAGAAGAATAAAGGGCTTGGAAATAATTGCATCCATGACAGGTACAACTCACCTTCTACAAAGGCACCCACAGGTAATATCATGCACCCCTGCCTTTCACTCTACCCATATGTCTGGACATCCCTTGACCACATCACCTCATTTTACATGGCTTGGATGATACCCCTTGGAGACTTTCCTTTCTTTATGGATACTAGCCCAATAGGGTATTTTGTCTTTTTCTTCAGCTTTGTATAGTAGGTCTTTGTAATATCTTTGAGCTATTCAATGATACATCAGGGTTTTTATGCATATGTTTGATAACATTAATGATGAAATGTGATTAACATTACTATGATCCCTGTGACTAATGAGCCCACGGAGGGCAAATTTTTTGATGTGTAGAACCATGCCCGACAGACAGGTACCAGTTGGACCGGTACACATGGGGAGATGATTAGTTCAGAACTCCATGGGGCTGAAGATCCCATCAGATGGTTGTTGGGACCCCATCAGGGGCAGAGACAAGACAATGCTTGATTGATCTTTTTCACCTAAGAAGAAGAAGGATGTTCCATCTGGGACACTTTGGCTGAGCCCATCCCAAGGGGATTGACCCACTTCAAGTGGAACATTTCCCTTTGATGGCCCAGGACATCACCTAGGAGCCACTGACGTCACCTTCAGCGTGTGGCAGTCTGACAAGGCAGCTGGCACGTGTGGCAGGGTTTGGAGGCCCAAAGAGGGCCAACGTTTTGTCATTTGTGTTCTATTTTGCCCTAAAAAGGGCCAATGTCTCCCTCAGGAGGGCTTGACGTCTTGCTTATCCTCATTTAGGGCATTGATTTAGCAATTTAATGTAAAAACAATATGATTTTGGTTTGTAGCCTTGTCAACTATTTTCAATGACCTAATTTTAATTAGAGGTCATGATACACTATATATTGAGGAGTTTTTCCCTCATTTTGACATCACAACACAACTCACTCTCTTGTGAGGTTTGATTTTTGCGCCCTAGTTTGGGTATTTGGTCTTTTATGTGAGGCGCACCTGTTGGAGGAAGGATTATCTTGGCATTTTTGGCATTTCTCTTGAAGGAAGGTTTACAACTAGGGTTTGCACATCCTTTTTCATCATGATATGTAAGTGTTTTCTTGCAAAAATTCTTAATTGAATGGTTGTAGGTTTATATTCTTGCATTTACTTATAAATTTTCTGATTTAAAAATCTAGGTGACAAGCACACAAGTAGGTCCTTGTTTCATGTCCCCTAAAAGAGAAATTTTCAGCCATTGAAGAAGGAAGGAAGAGCCTAGCCTTTGCTACACTCTTTTCACTTTTTCCCTTGTGCTAGCTGTGTTTTTAAAGGTTAAAAGTGAGGTGACTTCCCAGGCCTAGGTTATCTACACCTAGGGTCGTCCATATTCTAGGGTTTGGTGATAGAGCCTTGCCATTGCAAAACTCTCCTTCACCTCACTCTCTTGTTTTAACTTATCTTTTATGCTAGCCGTTTTGCCAAGTTTGACCTAAGGAAGGAGGAAAGAGCACAAGGCCTTACTTAAGCAACACTGGAGTGAGCCTCTTTCCCCTAGGGTTTTGATTCTAGGGCCTTGCCATTGCAGCACTTTAGAACCCTTCCCTCTTGTCTTTAGCCTTTATTCCTTCAACTCTGGGTCCTCTCCTTAATTGACTCCATCTACCCCTAGGCATTGATCTTAAATCCACAACATTGAAGTGATAGTGCTCAAACAACCTCTTAAAACTTTTAAATTTGAAACCCTAACTAGGCTGACATCATACTTGGTTATTCCATCTTGACGCAATACCTTTTGATGATAAGCAATTAGATGATGGTTGAAAGAATTCCTTGAGTAAAAGATTGATTAAATACATTGTTGGATACATCATCTCAATAGTTGTTGATGAATTGATATTTTTCCATTGCTACATTGATAAAAAGTTGATCTCATTAATATCTGTTGTCTTTAATTGCTTACATATTGATGTCAGATAGCTATATGAAGTACTAACCCATTGAATTATAGCCTGCATATATATTGTTTTGCTATTGTCTTGTTCCGGGCAGGTGTTCTCACTTGGGCATACACTTCTTTATTGGCTGATTAGACGGACCATCTGACCTTGGTGGTAACCTGTGAGGAGGAACTTATGCTTTAACCTTTATACTTTGGCCTCTTCAAAACCCCAAGTTACCGGGGATGTCTCCCCTGGGCTAACCTCCCTGAATAGAAAGAACCTCCCCATCGTGGTGACATTGGGTGGGGTAGGTTCCTGTTATGCCAGTTTGGCCTCTACCTTCTAGCCTTTTGACTTAGCTACAAACTGTGCGATAACAGGCCCCCAACACTCACCTATGACTTGTCCCGAGTCACTGCAGTATTGAACTTTATGTATCACTTCGACTGCAGACTACCTGGAGGAACCTGTGCTTTCTTCTCTGTCCCTCCCTGTTGTGTGCAGACTGTCTTTTCTATGTATGGTACCCAGTTTCAACTGCACCTGATACCTAGACCCTTCTTCCTCTGCTTTCACTGATAGTTGTGAGGCAGCTGGTTGTCATAGTACAATTTCAACCAGCTCCCATTCACTAAACCTTCCTTCCATTCTCCATTCAGAGTCTTCAATAGCACAACTCCACCTTCTGTAACATAGGAAACTTCATATGGCCCAAACCAATGTGTCCTGAACTTCCCTAGATGATTCATGAACTTTCTGTCATATACCAATACCATATCTTCTTGCTTAAATGCTTTCCTCTTGATATTCCTTTCATGGTAGGCCTTCTCTCGTTCCTTCTGTACCTGCTGATGAAATCCTGCAATAAAATTTTCTTCCTTTAGTTCTACCAACTGTGCAAGCCTATCTTGAACAACGCCAGTGTCATCCATAGCTATAAATGTTGCAATTCTTAAGCTAGGAACTAAATATTCCATAGGTACGACTGCTTCCAAGCCATAATCTAACTTAAAGGGAGTCTGCATTGTCAGCTTCTTGCAAGTGGTTCGATAAGCCCATAACACTACTGACACTCTCAATTCCCAATCGTCTTTGTTCACACTGCAAATCTTCGTCAGCGTTGTCTCCAAGATCTTATTGAAAGATTTGATTGTACCATTCGCCTATGGGTGGTATGGTGTGCTCTTCTGATAGTGAGCTTCAAATTCCTGAGTCAGGGCTTCAATAGTCTTATTAATAAAATGTGTGCCTTGATCACTCATAAGGATCTTTGGGCATCCAAATCGGGTTATGATATCATCAAATATGAATCGCGCAGTTGTATTTTCACTATAGTCCTTAATTTCTCTTTCTTCTTCCCATCTGGTCAAATACTATGTCGTAGTGATGATGTATCGAGCTTCTGTGTGCTTTCCTGGTGGGTTGATAGGTCCCACAAAATCAATGGCCCATTTCTCAAATGCCTGTAAAGTTAGTTGAGGTGTTAAAGGAATCTCATCTCTTCTATAAGGTTTCCCAACTCATTGGCATACATCGCAGGCTCTATAGTATTCCTTAGCATCCTTATGTAAAGTAGGCCACCAGAGGCCAGCTCTAAGAACCTTTTGCGTTGTTTCTTTCCCTGCATAATGTCCTCCTGCAATGCCTTCATGTGCTTCTGCCAGAATTAGTGGTATTTGTGCCTCCATAACACATCTCCTCAAGACCTCATCAGGTCCCATCTTATATAGCTATCCAACTATAAGTGAAAAATCTGCATCGCGAACTACTAGTTGTTTCTTTTGAATAATTGTATACTTGCAGGGTGCCATTCCTATAGATAGGAACTGGACTATCTCGGAGAAGTGATCATCAACTTTTCTGATGGCCAGCAACTATGCATTTGGTAGTGTATCCTCCAAACTAGTAGGTTCTTCTCCATGTTCTAATCGGGATAAGTGGTTAGGTCCCTTATTCATTCTCCCTGGCTTGACCACGATCTCAAAGTCATACTCTTGGAATAGTAGCAGCCATATGCATATTATTCTCCCCAACACTAACTTGTTCACTAAGTATTTCAATGCAGAGTGATCAATGAACATCTTAAAATGGTCTCCCAACAAGTAGTGTTGAAACTTCTGCAGCGTGTATACCATGGCTAAACCTTCTCTTTCAGTGGTAGTGTAATTTATCTCAGTTGTAGAAATCTTCGTGATAACAAAGGATAAAGGGTGGTCAATGTCTCTTGCTCCTGGTTGTGCTAGCACTACTCCTAATGCAATGGATGAGGCATCGACATGCACATGGAATTCCTTACTCTGGTTTGGGAAAACTATAATAGGCGCAGTAACCATTTTCTATTTTAATGTGTCGAAGATCTGCTGCCATTCTTTTGTCCATTGAAACTGACAATCTTTCTTTAAAAGATTTTCCATGGGTGTTTTTATTTGTGCATAGCCTTTGATAAACTTCATGTAGTATCCAGTATGTCCCAGTGCAGTGCGCAACTTTCTAACCGAAGTAGGGGGAGGTAGGTCAATAATGATGGCAATCTTGGAAGGATCTACCAACAACCCCTGCTTACATACAATGTGTCCCAGCAATACTCCAAAAGGTGACAAGAAAATGCACTTTTGCAGGTTCAAGGAAATCTCACATTACCTACACTTGTCCAACATTAGTATCAAGCATTCAATATGATCTTTCAATAAGCTAAAAATAGTCCAATCATCAAAATATGCTTCCAAAAAATTATGTAAAAATTCCTTGAATGCTTTGACCACCACCCTGGAAAAGATGGTTGGTGCATTCTTTAATCTGAAAGGCATCACCGTGTACTGGAAAGACCCCCATTCTGTTGCAAATGTGGTTGTATGTCTGTCTTCCTTAGCAATCTTGATCTGGTGATAACCTGAAAATCCATCTGTGAAGGAGTAAACTTCATGTCCTACATTATATAGCACTTCATCAATAAACGGTGTAGGGAATGGATCATGTAAACATGCATCATTCAGTTTTCTCGGATCTACACAGATTATGATATCTCCTGAATTCTTATCCTGAACCACCATAGGGATAATCCAATCTGATTATTCAACAGGTTCTATGATTCCTACTTCCAACATTCTGTCTAATTCAATCCTAACTTTCCGCTTATATTTTGGATTCAGTCTGTAAGGTCTCTGCTTAACTGGCCTTGCATCTGGTTTCAAAGTGATCTTCATTTCTCCCATGGACCCTTTAATTCCCTTCATGTCTGTGAACTTGGTTGGAAACAATTCCTGGTATTCATGCAGTAATTTTGTGATCTTATCAATAGTGGCATCATCCCAATAATCTCCAACATTGGCCAACTTAGGTTCTTCCTTTGTTCCAATATTAAATTTCTTGATTTTAATTGGTTGTCCAATGAAATGTAGTTCAATCCCTGGCCCTTCTATGTCTCTCTTTCCTTCAGCTTCTGTGATGTTCACATTCCTAGGATCGTTGTCTTCATCAGCATTGATATTGTAGCAACCCTGTAATTTCTGAAGAGGTGTAGTCCATTCATCTTCTTCTTTCTCCAAAGGGAGGTTAGGTGCCTCCTTAAAGACTTTCTATATTACAACTTGTAAATCCGGATCTATTGTGGGGTACTAAATTTCAAATAAAAATGTAGCTATAAAGTTTTGAGTCATACTGTACCAATCTGAAGTGGTGAGGTGCAGTTCTGCTTGAAGATACCAATTGATAGGCGTTGTGTCCAAAGTGTTAATGAACTTATGCACCCACTGTTATTTAAGAATGTTGCTCCATGCTTCCTCACAACTTCGCACATGGTCCTTCGGACAGCTCTGACCTGTGTATAGAACTTCACACCCTTGACTTGGTCAGAAAAGTGTATTGTCATCAAAGTGTGACACTGCACCCACTCTGCGGTGTTCTTATGTGTTCCCCACCATTTGGTCAGCATTTCTTTCAAGGCTTCATCTAGTGCCAACAACCTCTGTTGTACTGGTACAATTTCTTCAAATTCCAATAAGAATGTTTATAAATGATTCAAGCCATCAAATGTGGGCATATTACTTACTTCTTTTCCAATCCAACGAACTTCCCTGGTCAATGTGGCACACCTCCATGCAGAAAATTCATACATTTTGTTCTGCCACTTCTCCAATGCTTCTTTCGAATCTGATGAGCATGCACTTTCACTTCTCCAGCTTAAGTTTAAATCTCTCATAGGATTAATGTAATCATGTTGTCTTGTTGTCAATTTATATATGTTCTCTAGTTCGTAAGCGTGGTCTTCTTCTCTAATGGGTTCTATGTATTTGTGACCTTCATCAAGATCAAGAGGTGCAATGACCCTAAGGCCATCACCTTCAAATTTCATTCTTATTTTCTTTAAGTCAACAACAATCAAATTGTTGAAAGCCCAATTAATGCCCAACAACGCAGGATAAGGACAACTATCGTCAATTATCTCAATCACTTCAAAGTCTACAATTGTCCTTACCCCATCGATGTCCACAGTGACATGCTCCAGTCTTCCAAAGGGGCTTATTACATCATGATTATCCATCCTAAGCCTGATAGGGGAGTAAATCAACTTATTTTTTCCCATCAGTGCCCAGGTCTGCTTCGTCAGAACATTGACTTTTGATCCCAAGTCGAGGACCACATAATCTACGTTGTAGTCTCCAATCTAAGAATTAAGGTGTAATTCCTTGTTTGTTCTTATCTTCCTAGATACTTGATGTATTTCTTTACTCAACAAAGGATCTACCCTACCTATCTCATACTATCTGATCAAATGTTGTAGTTCTTGCATAGCTCTTTCATCCTTAATCAAGTCAATAAATGTATACAAGAAACCTACAATATTGCTTACTTATTTTCCATATCCTGGTGAGAAAGATTGATCGAATGCTAGAGGCATTCTGCATTATGATGAAGAAGCATGTTCTCTTCCGAATTCCTTGTTTTCCTCTTCAAACGTCTGCTTTTCCTTCCTTGGATCAAACAACTGTGTTTTCTATACAACTCTTCTGGTCCTTGATCCCTCTGTAGTATTTTCTGGAGTCACCCTGTCTTCTCATGTAACAATGCCTCCTCTAGTAATAACAACAACTATGGGATCCTCTCTGCGAGGTTCAGCTGATAATAATTGGACTTGTTGGTTTCCTCCCCGTTTCTCCTGGAGTTTCATGAGCAATGCTGGATAATCCTCAATTACATGTTCAAATGAATTGTAGTAGCTTCAAGTGGTACAAGGGTTCTGACAATCCCTTGCCAAATGTCCTGGTTGTGCACAATTATAACAAATAATCTAACCTCTGCCTCTACTCATGCCTCCTCCTTGTCCTCTTCCTTTGAATCCACCACGTGGGTTGAAGTTTCCTCTTCTGGGGGAATTGAACTGCATAGCATTTCCCTCCTGTTGCATCTCTCCTTGAATCCTATATGTATCTCTTGACCTTTCATGCAAGAGGTCGTAAGCCCTACAGTTCTTCTCATCATGCCCCATAGATTTACAAAATGTGCAGTAGATATTGGTAGGTGTCTGGACATATTTTTGCATGTAATAAAATTCACCAAGGCGGTGTCTATTTCTACATACCTCGCACCAGGGTAGAGTAACCTACTTCAAAGGGATTGAAGCTCCGAAGGCCTAATACTCATTAAATAGGGGACAGTTCTCTTTGACATGGCCTTCTGACTTACATATAACACACCATATGTCTTATCTTTTATCTTTTCCCTTTTCTTTCTTCGTATCTTCAAAATGTAGAGATAATATAGTTAGCTAACTCAAAATTTGACTCATACTTGAGATGGATTTTCCAATAGGGGTTGATTGTAGTTTCATGGCGATCTCCAGTGCCTTAGCCTGTGAAGTGACCTTCTGTTGCATCAGAGGAACTCTGATGTGTGGTAAGAGGGTAGCAATGAACCATTCCTTATTCTGCTCTTCTGGAATCTGAAAACTCAAATGGCCTATCAAGGTATTAAACCTCTAGTCAAATTCCCACACAGGTTTAGCTACTCTCTGCTTGATTTCTTTTAGCTCTGTAATGCACTACGAATCCAACTTGGGTTTCTTGAATTCTACACTCAACGCAGTCTTGATATCGTTCAACGGTTTAGGCTGTGAAACTCCTTTAACAAAATTCATATACCAGCTCAATGTGTGGTCTCTCAAAGTAGTACTAAACTGAACTCTCTTAATAGCTTCGTTATTGACTTGCTTAATACTCCATACAGCTTCACATAAGAACCAGTGTTTATCAGGATCTTCGGATCCATCTCCTCTAAAGATAGGTAACCTCATTTTATCTGCCATAGATCTTCCTAGGTTTCTTGACTGAGTATGTACTGAAGTGATGGTAACAGTTCTCTGAGTTCTCTGATAACTCTGACTACTCCGGTTACTTAATGTTGTTAAAACAACAGGGGAAGTGGTTGTACTTACTTCAATGGTAGGTGCAGTCCCTGAAGTTACTGATTCTTCTCGGCGAGTTTCTTCATTCTTCCCTTCCTCTTCCCTAGAAGACTCTGAATACTCCTTGTTCAATAGCTCTTCTTCCTCTCCACTGCAGAACCCTTCGTCATGTGCCAGTGGTTTGTGATTCTTCTCAAACAGGTCACAAGAGGAACTTCTCGGAATGACCTCCCACTGCGTGTGTCCAACCTCTGTGTCGTTGTCACTATCTGAGTTCTTGAACATTAGATTTTCTATCCAACTAATTACTGTATCTTCAAGATGTTCTTCTCATGTAATATCTTCTTGATATTCAACTTCAAAAAGTGTAAACATTTTCCTCTAGGTCCCTTAAATAAATATCTCTATGTTTGGCTATATGACTCTACTCTGTCAATAGAAAACTCGGTGATGTACCCTCCAATAGTGTTATCAAACTAGTGGTATACTACTCTTGACATGGCATTATCAACTCTCTTGACCTTCTTAACTAGCGTCGACATACAAACCACAGGTGGTCTAGATCTGATCTCAAACTAGATATCTGCTAATCTGGCTAACCACTCGTATAGCTCCTTATGAACTCCTCCAAATAAAATCTCATGTATATCAGTAAATATATACCTTCCCAACCAATCCTCTGTACTAATACTAGGGTTCTTGTTCTAAGCTTCGGCGAAGTCCCTTTCTTGTTCTTCTATCCACTTATGAATATTTGTCTTCGATGGAAACCACCTTGACATTCCATCAAGAAGATCTCGGTCCCGATAACGGAACCATTTGTTGGCATAGGGGCAGACCCAGGGTTCAAATATAACAATGCAGCAACAATCCCTAACTATTGGCCCTTTCGACAACACCTGTGGAGAAGATGTAGCCTCACCCAAAGTAGCAATAGGGGGTTGCAGGACACAGGTGTCTACAACCAGAAGAAATAAAAAGTGGTCCCAAGACAACAACACACAACAATCTAGTTATTCCTTACCACACTTAGCTTACTTCGCAATTTATATCTCTAATCTAACAAATCAATGCAATAACAGTATAACAAATGACAAATAACACTGCATCAATCACACAGAACAACAACATATACTTGGTTCACCCTCTCCCTAGGGCTATGTCCACAAAACTATGTTTCTTGATATATTAAATGGAAACATACAGTTCTATCTGTGCACTTAGATTGCAGGTATCTCTCTCTTTCTCTCTTCTCTATCCCCCCTTCTTGCGCACCCAGCTACATGGTTGATCTTCGCACCCAGCTAAAGATCTGGAATACATGAACACTCTTACACACAATACTTCTCTCACGCACAACAATAATCACTCAACATCAACAACCAACCTAGAACGAACCCTCCTAGGTCTTCTAGACCTTTATTTATACATTACAATGACTCTTGGACAACCCTAGACCAAAGCCTAATTGTCAAAAACCTAGATGCTAAAACCCTAGGTGTCGAAACCCTAGGTCCCACATGACCCTCATTTTCAGGGCTTTGCCAGCCTGTCCTTTCTTCTTTTCCGCAAGGTGCTCCAAAGCACTCCTTGATGTATTTTTCTACTTGCTGAGTTGTGCACGATCCATCTTCTTTGATGATCTGTCTTCCTTGATCTTCTTGTTCAATGACTTTCTTTCCTTTACTTCTCTCCTTCTTTTCTGCTTCTTTGACCACTTCGACCCATCCTTGGTCTATGTGTCTTCCGCGCAGTTCATACTTTGTCTTTACTCTTCCTTCACATTTTCTTTCTTCCTTAATCCATAACCAAGGGCCAACAGGCCCCGAACACTCACCTGTGACTTGTCCCGAGTCACTGCAATATTGAACTTTCTGTATCACTTCAACTGTAGACTATGCGGAGAATCCTGTGCTTTCTTCTTTGTCCCTCCCCGTTGTGTGCACATTGTCTTTCTGTGTCTGGTACCCAGTTTCAACTGCACCTGGTACCTAGACCCTTCTTCCTCTACTTTCACTAAGCACTGCGAGGCAGCTGGTTATCATAGTACAATTTCAATCGGCTCCCATTCACTAAACCTTCCTTCCATTCTCCATTCAGAGTCTTCAACTGTGCAGCTCCACCTTTTGTAACATAGGCAACCTCATATGGCCCAAGCCAATGTGTCCTGAACTTCCATGGATGCTTCATGAACTTGTTGTCATATACCAATACCATATCTCCTTGCTTAAATGCTTTCCTCTTTATATGCCTATCATGGTAGGCCTTCTCTCGTTCCTTTTGTATATGCCTATCCCAAGAAGATGTACTTGCTGAAATTTCCAAACTCACACAAAAGATATGATTCCTCATTGGGGAATTTACCTTTACTTATATTAGACTTGACCTGTCAACAAAAGTGTATATTAGCACAACAAGGTCGACCTCTCTAACTCATAATATAATTAATAATAACCAGATTAATTATCTTTTACATTAATTATCAATTACATTAAGGTGGGGCCGACTTGTACCCTTTACATTACAATTAGGGTTACAGGTAGGTCTGACTCTTGAACAATATAGTAAGGGATCTCATACACCCACTAGTACTCAACCACTAGGGGCACATCCATAGGGATGTCCATATATCTATCTCACTGTGTCTCATAGGAGAACCACACTCACTAGTTCTCAGCCACTAGGATCACGTTCACATGTGCTCATCCACAGACACATACACTCAACAGATATTCTTTCTCACTGCAATATACATGAGAGTCATATGGATTTCATCATCTCAACTCTCTGCTCAGAGGAGGCTAATACATTGTCTTCATATATGTCTCATAACGATACACCCATCTCATGGGAATTCACACATTCACCTTGTGCTTAGCCACAGGCACATCCAACTCAGTAGATATCCTTTCTCACTATGTTACACAAGAGAATCATATGGATTTCTTCTCAACTCTCTGTAAGGAGGAGTCCATCTCTACGTTCCATCTCTGTCTTAGATAGGAACTACACACCCATCTCAAAGGCTCTCTCTCAGTTATTTTTCCTGGTGGATGTCTCATGCATTTGTAATCATCAACACTCCCTCTTAGCTAGGGAGGCATTCTCCACCAGGCCAAGTCTCTCATGGAAATACTCGAACTTTGTCTTGGAAAAAAAATTTGTGAAGATATATGCAATCTGCTCATGGGTAGGAAGATGTTTCACGTGTACTATCTTCCTCTCCACCATGTCTCTGATATAGTGATACTTTATTTCGATGTGTTTCGATCTGTCATGAAACACAAGGTTCTCGAAGAGCTTTACACAACTCTAGTTATCACAATGAATAGTAGTAGGATCCATCTCATGATTGAATAAGTCAGTAAGAATTTTGTGAATCCACACTACTTCACAGACTGCTACACTCAATGCAATGTACTCTTGCTCTGCGGTGCTCAATTCCACAGAGATTTGCTTTCTACTGCACCAGGAAACCATGGCAGACCCTAAAGTGAAGCAACAACAGGAAGTGCTTTTTCTGTCCACTGTGCTCCCTGCCCAATCTGCATCGACATATCCTTGCAGGCTCAAGTCTACACTGGAGGCATATCTTAGGCCATAACCAATTGTGCCTCGTAAGTATCTCAATACATGTTTTACATCTATCCAGTGTGTTTGTCTCGATTGGCTCATAAACTGGATAAGCACATTCACTACATAGCATATATCTGGTTTGGTGTTAACTAGATACATCAGTGATCCAATCAATTGTATGTATAAGTGTGGATCTACCTCTCCTGAATCAGTATCACTCATCTTCTTCAAATCCATCACCATTGGAGTGGGCATGGATTTGCATTCTGTCATACCAAACTTTTTCAATATCTCCACAGTATATTTTCCTTGACTCAGGAAAATCTCATATGTCCTATGCCATACTTCTAGTCTAGAGAAGTAGTGCATCAAGCCCAAATCCTTCATTTCAAATTTAGCAGTCAATGCTCGTTTTCATTCAGCAATGAGTCTCTCTAAACCGATGAGGAAGAGGTCCTCCACATATAGGACCAAAATCAAACACTCATTTCCATCAATGTGATAATATAAGTTTGGGTCAGCAACACTTTTGTTGAAGCCCAAACTCATGAAATCCATCCATTTTATCGTGCCAAGCACGTGGAGCTTGCTTTAGACCATATATGGATTTCTTCAACCTGCACACATGAGATATTTCGTTGTGTATAACGAATCCTTCTGGCTGCTCAATATAAACTTCTTCTTCAATTTCCCATTGAGAAAGGTTTTCTTTACATCCATCTGGTGTAGCTTCCAACCCATGGAAGCAGCTAGTGCAATGATAGAACGGATGGAGGTGTATCAGGCTACTGGAGAAAAAGTCTCGTCATAGTCAACTCCCTCTACTTGTGAGAAACCTCTAGCTACAAATATCGCTTTGTATTTTTTGATGCTTCCATCAACTTCATGATTGATTTTATAAATCCATTTGGAAGTCAATACATACTTTCCCTCTGGTCTTGGAACAACATCCCATACATCATTTTTCAATATAGATTGATATTCTTCAGTCATGGCATCTTTCCATACTTGTCCACCCGAAGCTTCTCCATGACAAGATGGCTCTGAGTCAATGATGTAGGTCATGGTTGAAAGGTAGCTTGAGAATATCTTTGGTCTCTTGTTTTCTTTGGTTGTCCCTTGACGAGATTTATGTCCCTCTCCTTCTTGTAGAGTTTGTCGGGCCCAAGCAGGCCTTTTATATCCAACTATAATATCTATGGGTATGTCACTTGGAGCAATTGGATCGGCTGGAATAATTGGATCAACTCTAGCTACTGGATCAACTAGAATAATGTTTGTCTCCCTCTGAACTGTTGAAGGAGGAGAAGGCATTGTCTCACTATCAATTTTCATCTGAGCTTCTCTAGATATTTGGAAGGATACTTCTTCTTCAAAGGTAACATCTCTTCTTATTTCAATTTATCTTTGACTAGGAATGTAGATTCTATATGCCTTTGAGTATTCACTGTATCCTACAAATGTTCCCTTTCTCCATGAAGATTCTACCTTGGATCTCTTCTCTTTGGGTACATGAAACTATATTGGACATCCAAATATTCTGAAGTGTCCAATCTCAGGCTTCACTCCAATGAAGGATTCTTCTAGAGTACTATTCTTCAAGATCTGATGAGGACTTATTTTTTGAGAATACATTGTTTTCATACATGCTTCTTCCCATAGAGTCATAGGTAGACTTTGATCATGTATCATTGCTTTGGTTTCCTCGATGATATTTTGTTTCCCTTTATGCAACCCCATTTTGTTGACGGTTTTACGGAACTGTGAACTCCCTCTTGATCCCTGCTTCAATACAAAAACTGTTGAAATATTTTGATGTGTATTCTCCTCCATTATATGATCTTAATACTTTGATTTTTCTTCCAGTCTGGTTCTCAACCTGAGCTTTGAATTCTTGAAATTTTGCAAGGACTCCATCCTTGTTCTTCTAAAAGTAAATCCAAGTTTTCTGGGAGTGATCATCTATGAAGAGTACATAGTATAAGTACCCATTCAGAGATGCAACAGTCATTGGCCCACACACATCTGAATGTATCAATCCCAAGATTTCCTTGGATCTATTGTCACTACTTGAGAAGGATCCCTTAACATTTTTTTCGAGAGCACAACCTTTGGAAACACCTTTATTCTGAATCTGTATTTCTGGTAGACCTGTTACCATTTTCCCTAGAGTTGGGAGAGATCTATAATGAATGTGAGAAAGTATTCTATGCCATAGCTCACTCAAGCTAATAGTGTCATGTAGCAAGACATGTATTGGTTTGATGGTTAATATGTACAAGTTGGTTTCTCAGACACCAATTACCTTGGCAGAATTTATATGAGAGTCTTTGTGCCATGCAAGAACTCTTCCTTCTGAGAAAGTAATCTTGTAGCCTTTGTCTTCCAAGGAATAAATAGAGACAAGGTTCCTCTTCATTCCGGGTACATATAGTACTTATTTTAATTGAAGTTTCATATCTGAATCTAGTTGGAAAGTAGAAGTTCCAACCCCTCTCACATTATATCTGGCATCATCTCCAAGGAAAACATGTAGATGTGTCTCTTTCTCAAAAAAATGTGTTAGGTGATCTCTAAGACCGGTCATGTGCCTAGAGGCACCACTGTCAGTTAACCAAGTATTATCATTGGTAGGGACCATACCTAAGAGTGTTGAGTTGTTGATGTCTTCATCTCCTTGAGGTCTTTTCTTCCTCGAACTAAGTTTGCTTGAACCATCAAGCTTGTCTTCACAAACCCTTGTCCACTAGGCTATAAAACCTAACAGCTAGGCTAGGCTAGCACTTTTAGATTTTTTTGGACTTATGACTTCCAAAAATTTGCAGCAATATAGAAATGACAACTTTTCCCCTTTTGCACTTTCTCCTGGCTTAGCAATTTTTTCATTGTTCATGCATCCCTACACCAAATCCTTTGGTATTTTGGTAGAATATCATTTGGGTATCTTCATTCCCAACTCTTAAATGATCTACCAAAATTTCACCTTCATCTAAGCTTTGGGATGATAGTTATGGCCCACAAAATATTTGACTATTTTCCCATTTTATCCATGTATGCTACATGTGTCTTGTTTATATTCTTGCACAAGATTCCTAATATGGTTCCATGGATGAATTCTATGATTCATAAGCTTTCCATAGAATGTTATTGTGCCCCAAAGAAACATTTGAGCAAGGAGTTATTCCCTATGGAAGTAAAGTGGTGCCAAGATTATACCCTTAACTGTTTCAGTTGTAACTTTCTCATACGAGTCTATTTTTCATTTGGGATAGCTCATTGGAAAGGTCTTGTTGGGATCTTTCATTTAAGTTGCAAAGGATTTTTGTACAAAATGCACACACATTTCTCATATTTTTGAATACCTGGAAACATTGTTTAGGGCCTCAAAATGCCTCTGCAAGTTGATGACCTTCGAAAATCATAAACTTTTGTAGAAAATTGATTGTTATACTATTATAACCGTATTTTAATCAGACCCGTCGATATCAAAATTAAGATTAATCTTATCCATTTATCCGCTAAACCTTTCTCATGCCTATATATGAATCTCCACCGTTGATTTCCACTCGAAAGTAATCTGGACTATTGATTATCCAACATCCAAAACCCCATCGGTGATAATCGATTGACGGTTTCCTTTTAGACATGTGAAAACAACCTGAAAAACTCGGTGACCCAACCATTGGCCATCGATGATTTCCTTTGAAAATTGATTTTACAAGACATCACAAAATCGATCGACCCAATCATCGACCATCGACCCTTCTTGTTGGCATACAAAAACACTCTGCCAATTCTGTTGACCTGACCATTGGTCATCGACGAATTCTATTGGTCAAAATGAACACTTCACTAATCTCATCAACCCAACAATCAACGATTGATGATTTCCTTTGGAGGATGAAACACTTTGCCAAGATGCCAAAAATGAATTCAGACCATCGATCTACTTCACTTTCCAAACTGTCAAAAATACAGGCTGTTGATCTCCTTCACTTTCCAAACTGCCAAAAATGAATCCAGACTATTGATCTACTTCACTTTCCAAATTGATGAAAACTAATCCAAACTGTTGATATGCTTCACTTTCCAAACTATCGAAAACAAATCCAAATCATTTATTTTCTTCATTTTCCGAACTACCGAAAATAAATCCAGACCATCGATCTGCATCACTTTCCAAACTATCGAAAATGAATCCAAACCGACGATCTGCTTCACTTTCTGAACTGCCGAAAATGAATCCAAACCATCGATATTCTTCACTTTCCAAACTTCCTTAATGGAATAAGTTTTTGGGTTGATCTATGATGAATCTGGGTCGTTGATTTCGAAATCAAATGCAATCTTGACTGTAGATCCATGAAACTTCACTCAACTTCTCTAGCCACCATTAAAATGTAAATTTCAACCTTCCAAGTTGAATTTTAACTCTACAGTTCTACATATTGTCGTCCTTTATGACCTTTGAGAGGGTTCTAAGGCAATTCCAACCTAAATTCTCTAGTAAATATGAGGATTTCACTCCAGAATTCATCATTTTCCCCAAATACGTCACAAACCCAAAATCTGTAACAACAATTTTTTTCCAAATTCGCACTCATCTTGGCCCATACAAGCCTGGTGTTTGAACCAGATTCTCTGATACCATAATGTAATGTACCTAAGTTTAATGTAGGCCCATTATGAGAAGAATACACACTAAATTTAATATTTTCTACTCAATAATTTCTTGTAACTTACCAACTACAGATCACACATAGATTTAACCATTTCTTATACCATAAATTTAAATCCATCTATAGCATAATTAAAACCATGAATGCAACTATCCAAGAAATAAAAAAATACCCAACATTCATATAAATCATTTTCACAACAGAGTAAACAAAATAAAAACAAAAAAACACTTATCTGTTAATAATTAACCAACTGGTTGCGTATGAAGGATGAACCTCCCATCCATAGGCATCATTGTTCATTTTATCTCAACAACATTCCACCCCCATGAGGATATGATTGCACAAGGATATATGGCCCTCTTTCCTATCCACTCTCCACACACAACAACCCAAAACACAAGTTCTACCCCCACAACAATTCCAATCCTCCATCTCTCTTCCCCACAACATGCACAACCAAAAGAATGTACCCCCTTCACTGCTCCCATTCCCTTGAGTTGTACCATTTGTTTATTAGGGCTTCCAATTCACTTGGTTGGACAACAATCTCTCAGTTGAGGATTCTAGGAACTCTTGACTGCTTTAGGAGTGTTCACAACAACCATAACAAGGCTCTTGAACCATTTCCTCAATAGAAAAACACACTATAGGATTACAACCCATTTTATAGGCACACATGCCACATTTCCAATATAAAACACAACCAAGCAATGGATACCTTCAAGCATACCATGGTTGGTTCTCTTCCCAAAACTTAGATCCCCTCTTGCTGTCCAAAAACTGCATGTAAAAACTATCTCCTTTATCCATACAAATTTCCTTCTCTTTCCCTTTCTTGTTTGGATCACACTCTTCCCAAAGATGATTGTACTTCATCCCCATGGTCCCAATAACTTTTTGTCTAACTTCCTCACCCAACCTCTTACATGAATTCAATGATTAGCTTTGGGAACACTCAACAACAATTATAAGGTTTATACACAATGATAATAATATCAGGAATGTGGGTTTGAATTAATACCCATGAATGAAATCCCCCTTGGACCCCTCTCCCTTTTGGAATCATAGCCCCCCATCATTTTATCCACTCTCGTATTGTAGCCAATGATTATTATTTTTATTGATCATTTTCATTGTACCATTTACATAGTTTGGCCCCCAACCATATTAAATCAATATGGGTTTTTTTCCCAAACATATCAGCTCACCAACCAGGCTAATTCACATTTATGAAATTAAACTATAATTTGTGGGGATTAAACCTAGGGATATTACAAAGATATATGTTGTAGAGCATTCCAGAGTGCCTTCTATGGATTGTAGTTTAAGACTTGAAAACAATCCCCTGCTTATACATTTCTAAGTATGTGTGTGTGTGTGTGTGTTACTCTTCCCCTTCTCAACAAAAATATTATGTTTCTATCATAAACCATCCTATACAAATTTTCCAACTTTTCGGTATAAGTAAACTCCTATGTATATAAAATATATTTAGTTATTTCTCTTGTAAGAAGACACAGGTTCAATTATTTCTGACTAAGACAAAATATACAAAATAGGTTGAGGTGTGAGCTTGGGAACTTTCAGTAATCTTTTGGATTTCTCTTTCCAAAGTAATTCCTTATTTGGATAACCAATCAACTTCCTTCTTATTGTCCCTTTAAACATGCACAAAGGTGATATGAGAGAAAGTTGATTTGATGTTCAAAATGTCAATAAATAATGGTTGTAGAGTGAAATTATGCAAGGTGAATTCTTCTTTCATCCATTGAGTAACCAAAAGATAATATCCAAATATTTGTAGGTGAGAAACTCCATTTTCCATGGTCATCATTAGAACCAACTTGAGGGCCATTAATTCAAATAAATAGATTGTTTCATTTCCTAATCCAATTGTGAAAGAGATACCATGACTAGAGGAGAGATACATGATTCCCCCAACTCCTCCTCTAGGGTGATTTCCATGAGAGATCCCATAAAAATACCCATGGAATTTCCTTGTTTATTGTTTCTTAGGAGATGTGCTTTGTAATTTGAACATCCTTGTGTTGAGGAAAAGCATAGAGGATATTTAGACTTTGTAAGGAACATTACAAAGGTAAGATATCCCTTTTCTCAAACAACTTGGAGTTCCTAGCTAACCAAAATCCCCAGGCTATATATATTGGAAGAGATATATACCTCATGTTTTCTTTGTTCAAACACCATCTTCTAAGAGCTTCCTCAACAGTATTTCCTCTCCAAGCATTTTTTAAACATGTCAATATTTTTGTTTCTAGCCATACTTCATTTGTAAAGTTTCATGACATAATAAGATGAGAGTTGGATTTAGAGTCTATCATGCAAAGAAAACACCTTCTTGGTCCTTCATAATTTATTTTCTATAGTATATCCCAGGTTAGAGCTTTATTGTTTAATAGGATCCACATAAATAATTTTCCTATGGATGGACATTTGAATTTTCAGATTTGTTTCCACCACTAGGTATATGGTGTATCATTTCCTTCCAATGCTAAAGATTTATATCCTATCCTTAGTTCATAATTGCTCGTGGGGTTAAAAGACTATATAAGTTGATCCTCCTCATCTTTTAGTCTCACAAAAAAATTATGAAATTTTGAATGTAGTTTTCCCAAGTATCTACATCCTCTACCCTGAGGCCAATCTCTCTCCAAGATAACTAGTGTTTTTTCACACCCATGCCTCTGATTCCACTTGAAAGTTGCCTCAAAGTGTGGTATCCTTAGTTCTTTAGATGAATAATTAGATGGCCTAGAATCTTGTAGGTTTCCTTGCATCCTATCCAAGGGTCTATGCCTATTTGAACCTTATCCCCTTTCCCTATTCACCAAACCAACTAGTTACCAATTAGAGGGAACGTCGATATTATTTATTTCCAAATGATTGAGACATTCAAATATTTTTTTCATTGCTTTCTTGATCCAGTCCTCTATTGAGTTTGGAGATATTTGTTTCTCTTTTGTGGCTTGATCCTAAATCCCAGAACCTTGTACAAGTCTCCATACATTCTTTGTTTATATAGCCTTTAAGAATATAAAATATGTTCTTTAGGTCCCATCCACTTTGAGATTTTGGGATTTCAAGTTTTGCAAGACACAATCACCATCCCTTTCTTCCCAAACTCTCCAAACCAAATAAACCTAAAGAATAATTGTTTAATTTTATCTAATATACATTTCAAAATCCAAGAAAGGGACATCCAACAGATGGATATGGCTTCAAGGACCGCTTTAACTAATACTAGTCGACTACCTTTGGAAAGCCAATGATTGTACCAAGTATTAATATTTTTCTCCATCTTACCTAATAACCATTGTTAGTCACCTTTTTAATATCGGTTTGATTTCAAATGAAAACCAAGGTATTTTAAGCCAACATCTACATCCCCTACTTGGTAAGGAAATACATGTGATATTTGAGCCTTTTCTATCCCCGAGAATCCCAAAAAAAGTATAGAACATTTGGAAATGTTTATATTCATACCATTGGCCGCACAAAATATATTCTTGATCTCACGAAGTTTCTCAACCATTATTTTTCATCCTTCACATAATATTAGTATCTCATCAACAAATAGAATATGAGTGAAATTACAGGAGGTGCCCATGTTGGTACCTTTTAGGATTCCATTCCTTGAGACTACTTTTAGGGAACTACTAAGAATCTATTGAGTCTTTCTACTACTAAGAGAAAAAGGATGGGGGATAGAGGACAACCTTGCCTAATCCCCATTTTAGGTTTAAAGAAGGGAGAGGTAGCACCATTAAAGGAGGACTACAAATGACACTAACTAGATACAACTCATTACCCATGTGACAAATCCATGACGAAAACGTCAATGAATAAGAATAAGTTTGATGTATAACCAACTCACACTGTCAAAAGCATTGAAGAGATCCACTTTTATAGATATTTCTTTTAGGTTCCTAGTCTTTATCGAGTGTATCCCTTCTTGCGCTACTCCCACCTCCTCATGAATTTGTATTCCTTCCAAGAAACCAAACTATTTTGATGAGATCTACCTAGATAGAATGCCTTTCATCCTCCGAGCTATGACCTTGGAGATAATTTTGTATATGCAATTACACAAAGAAATTGATTTCAAGTTCTCAAAGCATGAGGGGTTATCAGACTCATGAATCAAGGTTATGAATGTTGTGGTGATGCCTTTAAATTTAGCCTGAAATGTCATAATTGAATATGATTGTGGACATGCTTTGATTTTCACTATGGCTTCTCACAGAGATTCAAGTACCTTTTTCCCATGTAAAGAATCAAGTGCCACAAATACATTTTGTACAAAATCAACTAAACATCAATGTTTGAAATGATGCTACTTTGAACTCCCCGCTTAATAGTTAGTGTTAAGGCCATTGATTTCCTTCTAATACACGTGGTTAACACTATGATATACAACATTCCTTTCAAGTAAAAACTGCAGAAGATGTGAAGCTCCACCTGTATCCCTGAAACAATATCATTTCAATGAATATTAAGAGAGCTATTATATTGCTTAATAGACTCATACCAAGATTCCAATAATACAAGATCTTCACACTACAAAATTCCTTGTTTAGATAATGAATCTGCCTCAACATTCAGTGCCCTGTGTATATGCGGGATGGAAATAAAAGTGAAAAGACTTGCAATGTCCTTCAAATGAGCAACTAAGTATTGGAGATTGATAGAATTAATGTTTTTTTCGCCATTCGTACACTTAGTCACTAGTATAGAGTTTCCAAATACTTGAAGTGAAGATATGATTTTATCAATAGTTAGTTTAAGGAGGGTCCTTAATGCAACAAGTTCAACATAGTTGTTTGTTCCTCTACACAAGATTGAGTTAAATTTATAGAAATGGGAATCTGATAAGTATAATATCCCTCTTAGGCTATGCATTTGTTGTGGATATTGATATGCACCATCAAAAAATCCCCAACACTTTAATTCCCCAACATGCCTAGGATTTTTTATTTTGTCTTCCTACCTACAAAATTTATAAAAGAAAGCCACTTGTGCAAATGTATGAAACGTTTGTACATGGAGATCCTAAAAATTCAAAGCATTTGGTGAAATCCAAGTCTCCTAAAAAACCAAAAATGAAATTAGATCTATAAACTTTCAATTCTTGTTTATGGAACCATTGATTTATATAAGGAGGCCACTTGTGCAAATGTTTGAAATGTTTGTGCATAAGGATCCTCAAAAGTAAAATCATTTCGCACAAACTAAGTCCTCACAAAAATGAAATAGATCTATAAACTTTCAATTCCTTTTATGAAATTTTTTATTTAAGCATTGTTTTAAAAATGTACCCTACCAAAGATTCCTCATATTTAACCACTAATTGCCATCCTTACAAATTTGCTGAGTAAACAAACTATGTGCAAACTCTCCATTTTCCATGCATAAAATACAAATCATAGGCCCTTGTTTCTATCTTTTTATGTTATTTAAAGACAAACACATAAAGGATCAAGCCTTTTTCGAAACTTTAACCTTTGATATCTTGGACCACCACCAAATAATTTCTCTAGTATTAGTAGACATAAAAAGTTCATATCTTTTTCTAGCAGTATAAAAACCCCCAAATTTATTATGAGTTGAAAAAAAATCTATCTATGTCCTCCCTAAGTCTAGTGTGACCTATTCTCATATCTGCTAAGAAATCATTCCAAAAGGTATTTGAATCTCCTTCTAGTCCTAATCGTAAAGGAGATTTCCAACCTTGTCCCCAGATATCAATGATCACCTCATGAGCCACTTGGTTTAAATAACCATATCAATATCATCAAAATATTGGATCATGTATTGAATAAGAAAAATCATGTTACCGCAACCCATTATTACATCAACACCAATTTTGACCTTGGTCCCATCTCAAACCTTCCATGCCACAAACTATATCCTAGCACTAGAAAAGTAGAAACAATATATTTCCACCTGTTTGAGGCAGTTTTGACAAATTTCCCCTCACTTCTAATATAATCCAAAAGAGTGTTAAGAAGTATATATTTTGTATGACAATCCATCTCTCAAATGAGTGTTCTAGATTCTAGATTCTATATTCTTTGGCTTCTCTAAACATATTCTCGAGATATTTATATTTGTCTCATCGTTTAGCTAGTTCATCCTCTAGTTTCTTAATTTGAGATTGAATTTGCATGTCACTTTGATATTGTATTAGAGAAAAAGAATTTTCACAATATGGGCAATCGACTCTTTGATTTTTTAAAGCCTCCCTACATTTAATCTCCCTCATGCAAAAGATACATTTTTCCATAAATATAAAATTATTTATGGAATTCATAGTTTAGGGTTTCTCGATAATTAGTTGGTACACTAATACAAAGGTCCCACAAAATTAATGTTCTTCAGTGACTTCCTTCATAGATCCACCTTCTTTCTTCACTTAGACTTTTCAATTTTCTATTGATTGAAACTAAGAAATTAATTTTATAACCTTTTAATTAAACTTTGAAATATATGTGTAATAACAATATTTGACCTACTTAAGAATATATCTTAATAACTTAAATACTTTCAACATTTATTCATTTAAAAATAAGTCTCTTATAAACATTAATATTTCTGCATTTTATAACCTTTTAATATGTCCTTGGAAAATAAAATAGTTAAAAATTTAAAATACTCTTTCCTTATAATTCATTGAAATGATGCTTCTTAATAACATTGAAGTGAGAAATGGGATGTTTGTTGATGTAAAAAGATATATATATTTTGTGCCAATAAGATTAGAGTTCAATTCTCACTAACAATGTACGTAACTCTTTATTCCCTTTTGATTTATACTCTTTCTCACTTTAGCAATTTTGACTTTCAATCCTAAAGTAATGTAAGATATGGTGATGCAAACTATTCTTGAAAATGCCTCACTGAGAAATTAGAATAAGAGCAACACTAAAAAAACAGTAAACAATAATAAGTTGTAGAAAGATTTTCACTTAAGACTCCATCACCATGGCCATTGTCAATGCATAACACAAATATAGAGAAGCATGAGTCAATAGTGGTGAAGTGCATTAGAGTTTAATTATATAGAATTATTTATATGGAACTAATAAAAAATTGAAAAAACCAATATCATATAAAAAACATAATATATAAGGCAGGGAATACCAAATGCAAGGAATATTAAATAATCTTTATATTTATTTTTTTCTAAATTAATTTTACATTTTAACACATACAATAAAAATATGGCATGGTAAGTATATCTTATAAAGAAATTTAAACAATATTATAAATATTAAATAATTTTTAATATTTATCTTTTTAAAAATTAGTTTTACATTTTAACAAATACAATCAAAATTTTAACACATACAATCAAAATATGGCATGGTAATTATATCTTATAAAGAAAATTAAACAATATTATGAATATTAAACAATTTTAATATTTATTTATTTTTAAATTAATTTTACATTTTAACAAATACAACTAAAATATGTCAATTCACAGGTAATTATATTTTATAAAAAAAAATTAAACAAACCATTATAAAGAAATTTAAACAATATTATGAATATTAAACAATTTTTAATATTTATCTTTTTAAAAATTAATTTTACATTTTAACAAATACAATCAAAATATGTCAATTCACCACAAGTAATTATATTTTATAAAAAAAATTAAACAAACCAAAAATTAAACAGAAATTAAATTTAATGAAATTGAAAAATTGAAAAAAAAAAAAATCCACATAATAAAAATTAATTACCACCAAAAATTTTAGATGAAGTATCCAAATATCTTTCATATGTACTTATGTTTCACGTGATCATTTTTTGTAATTGTTTATTAAAAAAATATTTTATATAATTAATTTTTTATATTTCATTATTTTGAAAAAATAATTTCATATAATCAACTTTTTATTTTATAAAAAACTTTTATTTTATAAAAATAATATTTAACTTATATTATATTTTATAAAATCGATTTTAAATTCATAAATATAAAAATTTAAATTATCAAAATAAATATAAATAAAGTCAAATTAAATAATGAATTCAATCCCTTTACTACACTAATCTGCCAATTTAACATAAATTTATAAAGCAGGTTAAATATAATTGGAAATCAACCTTACTTTATATGTAATTATAAATGTGATAATTTAAAGTGTTCTTCATTCTTAAAAAAAAAACAATAGAATATAGAAGAAAGTTCCTTTTTTTAAGGAAAAAAAAAATTAGGATTTTCTATTATATATACATAAAATTACACACAGAATATTGAGTAGTCTGTTGAGTCTGAAATTAGACTCTTCAACCGTTAGAGTATTTGAGTTTTCCATTAATAACTTAGTTATGCTTATACTATAATTGATTCGAGAAGTATTCTCACTATCTGAAGCTTTAAATATTACAAATTTAAGCTTAAATGCAGAGTCCCTATGATTGAAAAACAAGTTAAAAAAAAAACACCTAAGCCAATTAAAAGAGGAGAACATCAGAGAACCTGAGCCCAAGTCTGTCACTCTACGATATGGTTGTGCAGCTTTGTGTTTGGTTTCTCCTTAGGTTGCCTGTTAGGTTTTTTCTAATCATCGTCCAACATAATTAGGCGCTCCTTGTTTCCCTTTGGTTGACTCAGAAACACACCATGGTCTCCTATTCGCCTTTCCTGGAAACAAACCCCAAATTAAGCTTTACAGAAAAGCTCGAATTTAGCCTTGAGAATTTGCATGACGTGCAGGGTGGCTTTGTTTTCTTCATGTTGTTGAGCTACTTCCTGAGCCACCATAGCCTTGGTTAACCAATATGTTTCTGCCAGACAAAAATATTTGGTGTCTCGGGTTCGGGATTGATTCAGGTTTGTTACCAAATCCTGGGCTTCAGCCATAATTTCATCCTCTGAGATAGCCTTTCATTTCTTGAGCACCGCCTCTTTCACTATGGTCGCAACCCACTTTTCCAATACCAAGCAAAGGTTTTGAAATCTTGCTCGCCTCCCCAACAACCCTCACTGCTCTAGCTCAGGGCATCGAGCCTATTGGCGTATGTAGCTCCACCTCCCCTCTCTTATTCTTGGGTCTCCCATGGTCACCTTTCAAGTTGCGTCCCTTTGTTGTGCCTTTACTCCGAATAGGTTCAAACCCCCTATGTTGCAATCCAATCTCTATATTTGGCCCCCAAAAAAAATTGGGTCTGCAGTGAGCATTCTCTCCCAAGGAGAATCCCGTTATCTACTTACTTTAGTATTCACCCACCTTATACTGACCCAAATAGAGAGGAATGACTAACCCGGGGTGGCAAAGCACCCTTGAGCCAAATTCTTTTAGGCTTCCCACAACCACAACCACCACCACTCACTTGAGGAACTACCTTCTACAACTCAAAGATACTGCCCCAATTCATAAATTTCCATGTTCATATTACTCGACCACCTACATTGAACGCGGGGCCTCGGCATCATCCTCGATTCCCATCCTCTCCTCCTCTTCTTGTCATGAGTAACTAACTTCGTCCCTCTCCCACGAGCCCATTTTCTTCCCCGCATGTTCATTATCCCGTCTGTACTAACCGAGTACGCCTTGAGCATATTCTCATTTGAACACAACATCATTCCAACCGCATACTAGATCCGTTGTACCTACATTACATGCTATAACATCCCACTCAACCAACTATCATTGTTTCAAAATTTCCACCATCTATTTTAGTCAGCGTCAATGTGTTTTATGACCGGTAAACAAGTGTGGGAGGGTTACAACGATTAAGTCGACTTGTCGGTGGATGACATCCCCACATGGAAGTCGTCGACCCCTATGGATGTCACCCCATCTAGGAGAAGAAAGGTCCTCTTTGAAGGTTCCTTATCATCGTCTTTTATTTTTCCTTACAAATATAATATAACGTATTTCGAAAAAATTAACTGTGATGGTTTCTAGAGGTATAAGTCATAAATTAACTTATCATCGTATTTTATTTTTTCCTTTCAAATATAATGTAATGTATTTAAAAATAATTAATTATGATGGTTTATAGAAGTATAAGTAAATTAAGTTTAAAGTTAGTTTTAGTTCCATTTATATAAATATTTTCATGTGTTGTCAATCTCAACAAATACCATGTTCTTTTACATTAATGATGTGTTTTAAGGTATAGTTTCTTTTAAAAATTTGAAAGTACATTGGAGGTTTATAGAGATATAAGTCATAAGCGACTTTTATGCTAAAATCATTACATGTTATACCTGAACCTAAATCTCAATTTGTCTATGTATAGACACATTCTCTTCTGTTGAGTTGATGATGATGTTGCCATTATGGCAATTGGCAATTTTGTTTTTCATTAAAATATTTAATTAATTGGATTTTGATAATAATTATGTAATATAATAATTATAAAGATAATTGTTATATTTTTACGATTTTGTTTTAGTTATATAAGTTTTTTTATTTATATATTTAGTAATATAATAATTAATAAAATTAATTAATAAAGAAATAATATCTTTTTCTTCCATCTATTTAAAAAATGGATTTACTATTTAGTAGATCATCATTTTTTTGAAAATTCTCCAACAAACCTTGTAAAAATTACAATTCCACAGAATTTTAGTTATGAAACTTTTTTAAAACAATTCATTGAAAAGTAAATTAAAAATAACATAAGTAAATAAAAAATAGTTTTATGTTACATAGCAACAGGAGACCACGTAGCCTGCCCCAGAACCAAGTCATTAATATGGCAGGTTGAAACCTTTCACCTCACTCTTGAATGGAGGGAGGTCATTATTGTCTGTCGAGAAGGGGAGGACAACTCACTCGCGTGAGAAAAATGGTGGCCACAAGGAGTAATTGCAAGGGGGGATCAGTACAGTAGTCATGTCGGGCCTTGGCTTTTCACTCCCACTCGGACGAGGTTGGCTCCATTTCTCCCTTGCGCTCCATCACCCTAGGTGCTCTGAGAACGAGCTTTGCGTCCAGTCGGCTCTCATTGCAATTGCCCAATGAATTTTTAGTTTTCCCGACTTCACCATGCCAAGGGAAAGAGGCAAGCCAAGGCCCATCCCAACCTGGTATAGCCTAGCTTCCCGATAGTGGAGAGTGAAGAGGATTGATCGTGCTTTTTCCATGGCGTGGACTCAGCAACGGGAGAAACCAAGAACACCATCAATGGCATGCGTTCAGGAGGAGATTCTGGAGGAACCCTTCCAGTTTCCTTCGGAATCCCTCCTCTTCACAGTGTCGGATAATTGGCAACCCCCAACCATATTCTAGCAAGCACAAGCGCCCCAGCCTCAGCCACCATGGAAGAGGTCACATGTATAATTGAGGACAAATTCCCAGAGGAATTCCTCCATTTGGACTTTGCGGCCTCAATTCAGAACATGGATAGCCAAGGTCGAACAATGGCGGAGGAGGTCAAGGTGGTAGAGGCAATGGACGCGGCACCGGTGAACCTGGGAGTGTAGGTGGAGGGCCAACCAGTCTTGGCGCCTCCACTACTCACCACACCCCTTGATTTCTACCAAGCTCCACCACCTTTCTTCCATCCGGAGCAGCTCGATCTCGTCTTCGAGCTAAGGAACCAGATGGTTGACCAGATACATCGAGACACACTCATGCACCAGCGGATTGACATGCTCTATGATGCCTTCTTGAATGCACCAGCAACTCAGCGTTGTCCGACCTATGCGAGGCCTTTCGTGATCCAGCCCAGGGATGACCCCTTCAACAATGCTCTGAACAACATGCCCCCAGGTGAAAATGTGTAATTTCTTTGCTCTGGTCACCTCGTACAATCTCAACTCAGCTCTATGTACTGCGATGATGCAGTTTTATAGTTCTGTCATCTTTTTTCAGTGGATAGTCTTTCTTAGATGCATAGCACAGTTCAGCAAAAACTCGAATCCGTCACCTGCTCTGGTTTCTATTTGGCAGGGCAGATGGCGGATTATTATTTTGATTAGTGACATCACAGTCTGCCACTTGTTCTAGTTTCCGCTAATTTGGTGGAACAATTGGGAGACTGTACCATGTTGCATTTTTTGTACTCTAAAAGATAAGTAATAGGAAAGTCCCCCTTTTTTATTTACAAAAAAAAAATAGCTTTATGTTACTGTAAAAAAGAGAAGAGGAAGAATTATACCTGGCTTGACCCAAAAGAAAACTTTCATAAAAAAATTATAGTTTGTTTGCTTATTAACTTACATCAGTTTTTTAAAACTGGTGAGATAAGCTAGTTTCTTTATGCATTATTTGCATAATAATTTATGAGGATGATTGTTTATTTTACATAAGACAAGTCTAAAAAATTTCTTTTTTTGGATTTTTTCTGGCAACCATCACACTATGTAATTGTTGGTGAAATTGTAATTTTTCATCAAACTTAAATTGCATTTTTAAATGCATAAATAGATTCAACATCCTAAAAAACCTCTATTACACTTATATCGAAATTGTTCAACTTAAACAACTAATATTTGCAATTCCAACATTTCTTCTAAAACTCTAACCAAATTTTAAACAAAACTGATCATACTACACATTGCTATTGTTGATCAGACAAATTTGACCATACAATTGCAAGGCTTAAACAACACCTTATTCCATGGCTTTCAATGTTTTATAAAACTACACATTGCTATTGTTGATCAGACCAGTGAGACCATACAATTGCAAGGCTTAAACAACAGCTCATTCCATGGCTTTCAATGTTTTATAAGATGACGATGTTTCCATATCTAAAGGAGAAGAGATTTGCATCACCTTTTAATGATGCGAATATACTTACATATATGAAAATACCAAAACAATATAAAGGAATAAAAAAAAAATACCAATTTTAATTAGAGTGCCCATGGGAAATACAATTTGATGACTACTCATGGGAAATACAAATAATTTGATAATCTCATACTAAAAACACTTATAATATAACAATACAAGTTAAAAGTGCAAAGTTCATGTTGAATCATTACCTTTCCCTTCCCCAAGAAGCATTGGACTCTAAATATTTAATAAGTCTTATGCACATATTTATATAAGAAGGTAATGATTCCAGGTGTACAATGAATGCCATTGGTACATTTACTGTCAATAATGCCTTTATATTCTCCACGACCTTAAAATGTCATAATAAATGCATTTATTTTCTCCTCAAAAGCAAAATTTTAACATGAAATATCATAATTGAATATGATTGGGATATGCATATGTCATAATTGAATATGAATGCAAACATGCTGTTAGTTCCACAAGTGGCTTCATATAGAGAATCAAGTATTTACTTGAGATGTTGCTGCTTTGGATTCATCTTATAGAGAATCAAGTATGGAATATGAATATTTACTTGAGATGATTCTGCTTTGGACATACCTTTAGTTCCACAAGTGGCTTCTTATAGAGAATCTTAAAGAATCTTGTATGTATTTACTGATGTTTGAGATGATACTTTGGATTACTTTGGATTCATCTTAAAGATGAACTTTGACTAAACATCAATGCTTGACATGATGTTACTTTAGACTCTCTAAAAAAAAAAATTAACTGAAACGGGTGTGTTTTTTTTTATTAT
Source organism: Picea engelmannii (assembly GCA_009831015.1). Lineage (NCBI taxonomy): Eukaryota > Viridiplantae > Streptophyta > Pinopsida > Pinales > Pinaceae > Picea > Picea engelmannii. The sequence goes on from ML799408.1 coordinate 67,358, forward strand.
TATTATTAATTGAGGGAGAGAATGGGCTTGCGCCATGGCAGCCATCATTACAAAGCTTCTGATTCTGATTCTTATACTATTTCCTAATGCAGATTACTCATGAGTTACAAGGATGAATTGAACTTTCTTCATTTAGGAGAATTTGCCCTTTTCCAAGAGTGCATCCTTTGTTCGCCAATAGATCTGCTTCGTTGTTCAAGTTTCTGAGGATGTGGAAGAATTTGTAGGAGTCAAATTCGAGCAGGGTTCTCTTTAATCTGTTCAGAGTTTTGTTGAGACTTGCATTGGTGAACAATTTTTCCGTGTTTAAATTTTTTATTAAAATCTCTGAATCTCCAAGAGCTTGGAAATCTTTGTATCCTCTGTCTCTGACTATTTGGCAAGCTTTGAGCAGGGCTTGGATCTCTGCTTGATTGTTGGTCTTCTGCCCGATGCCCCAACAAAAACTGTCCCTTCTTGAGCCGTCTGAGGCATATATGACTCCTCCTGCTCCTGATGTCCCAGGATTGCCTTTGGAGGCTCCGTCGAAGAAGATCGTGGTGATTTTTTGACTTCTCCACCATTCTTGGATGTTAGCTTCGAAGTCTCTTTTTTTCCACACCGGGATCACTTCTTGAGGGGCTGACAACTGCTTCCGAGGGTGGGGCGAAAGGGGGCCCAACCACCTTTCTTCTTCAGGGAGCAGCAAGGCACAATCGGAAGAATATTGATATTGGGCTGCTTCCAGGGGGAAGGCTTTGGCCTTTGTCGCTGCCAAAAAAGGGGCTTGCTGCTTTTCATTGAAGATCAGATCATTCTGGGTCAGCCAGATCTGCCAGCAAACATATTTGGGAATGGCATTCCAGACTTTCTTCCAGAATGAGTTGCTGGGGATCTTTATAGGATAGCATTGGTTCCAGGCATCAAAAAGATCTGCTACAGAGTGAAATTGAGGAGCTGTGATTTTTAAGTCGTGAAGAATGAGACTCCAAACTTCTTTAGCAAAGTTGCAGTCCATGAAGAGATGTTTAGTTGTTTCTGAACTGCTTCTGCACAACTCGCATCTATGCGGCCCAGCTATGCTTTTTTTTTCCAGGTTGTCTCCCGTTAACAACTTGTTGTGAACCAGAGTCCAAAAGAAGAAATTTACCTTGGGTAATGCTAGCGGATCCCAGACTTTCCTCCAAAATTCCGGAGGTTTACTGCTATTCCTGCTTGGCTGAAGAGCGTTGTAGGCTTCTGCTATTGTATAGCTGCCAGACTTCCCCCACCCCCAGCTATCTTTCATTTTCCTATTCATTGGGGCCGCTTCTTCCAATAGCTCTTCTAAAATATGTTTTTGCTGCTTTAAGCGTTTTGGAACTCCACAGAAGTCCCACCCTTTCCAGTCATCATGACTGTCCCAATTGGATAAGTCATAGACCTGATTTATCCCTGCACGCTTCAGCCAATCTTTTAAATCTGCGATTTCTTCATTGTCTTCTAAGGGTTCTCTGTCCATTATGCGATCTCGCCACAGGTTAATGTTCTTGCCATTGTCTGGGATCCTATACGCCTTTCCCTTGAAGAATTTTAAACTCTTGTTACATAAACGCCATACCTGTGTGCTGGGACGAGTTTGGCTCTCTTGGAGATCTCTAATCGGAACTTTATGAGCATATTTCGCCTTCAAGATTTCGCTGACCGGATGTTTGGGTTTTTTGAAGAGATTCCATAAGATTTTGCCTCCAAACGCCATGTTTACTGTTGCTGGATCCCAAATTTGCAAGCCTCCCTCAGATGTTGGGCGTTTGACCGTTTCCCACTTGACGAGATGAAATTTTCGAAGATTCTCTTTTCCCCCCTGCCACAGGAAATCGCGTAGCAGCTTGGATATTTGGTCGGTCACACTTTTTGGGGCGAGGAGGAAGGTTGATTGATATAAAGGAAGCGCAGATAACACTGCCTTAATCAGGATGACTTTGCCTCCCTTGGTGAGCCAGTAGCCTCCCCATGCAGAGATTTTTGATTTTATTTTGCTAATGATATATGTCCACAGCGACCTCTTGTTGCAGCAGTTAGAGATGGGGAGGCCGAGATAGTTGATCTTTTCCCAATGGGCATGGCCTGTGAAGCCAAGGGCGTTGGAGATACCTGTGAGCTCTTGTTGCCCGATGTTCCAGCCATAAATTGCACTTTTTCTTTCGTTGATTGAGGCACCAGAAACCCTGCAGTAGCATTTTAGGACTGTGTCAAATTCCTTTGCTATTCTGACAGAGGCGCCTCCCAAGAGGAGTGAGTCATCAGCGAACAGGGAGTGATTCTGTGCTGGAGAGGAAATGGAAGGTTTTAGACCTGGTAGGGAGCCTGAGGCTTGTTCTGCTGTTAACTTTCTGCTGAGGGTATCCGCCATCAGGATATACAGGAAAGGAGAGAGCGGGCATCCTTGCCTGAGGCCTCTCTGGGCTTGAAAAAAAGGGGTGGGGCGACCGTTTACGAGAGGGGCAATCCAAGGATTGTCAGTGCAAGCTGAGATGAGATTAAAAAAATGGGAGATGAAACCATAGGAATATAGGACTTTGAAGAGAAAGGCTCAATTGACTCGGTCAAAGGCATTAGCCATGTCAAGTTTGATTAGCATGCCTTTTTATTTTCGTTGCTTACTTGAGTGAATGATCTCTTGGACTTGAATGACATTGTCCAGAATGTGCCTGCCTTCTACAAAGCCACCTTGATTGCTGGAAATCAACCTATTGAGCAATGGCTTGATCCTATTAGTTAGGAGCTTTGCCAGAATTTTGTATGAGGCATTGCACAGCGATATTGGCCTAAATCTGGCGAAGGTTTCAGGATTGGTTTCTTTTGGGATAAGGGAAAGATAGGTGGAATTAGTTCCACCTCCTACTTTATCTTTTGTCATAAATCATTTCACCATTTTTAGCAGGTCAGCTTTGATGATATCCCAACAGGTTTTATAGAAGCGAATTGGGAATCCATCAGGCCCGGGGGCCTTGTCCGGTTCCATGGACCAGATAACTTTTATGATTTCTTCTTCAGTGATGGGCTTAATAAGAATGGCATTGTCTTCAGGGCTGATCAGGAGAGGGATGTTAGCGAGGAGGTCTGTAGTATCTTCCTCATTGGGTTGAGGATCTGCAGTGAAGAGATGTTTGTAGTGTGCTTCAACTGCCTCTTTTATCTGACTGAACCCTTTGCAAATCTTCCCCTCTGCTGTTGTAATTTCCGAGATGTGGTTTCTTGAAAGTCTTGCTCTATATTGGCGATGGAAAAAGGAGGTGTTGTGGTCGCCTGCCTTCAACCACAAACTTCGGGACTTGATTCTCCAATACTCTTCCTCCATTCAAAAAGATAGAAAGGAAGAACATTGAGTTTTTACTTCTTCATTGAGCAGAGTTGGTGTGATATCTCTGGTTTCCATTTCTACTTGCAGTGCCTCTAGAGACTGAACAATTTCTTTCCTTTGGCTGGTGAGGTTTGGAATTGGTTTCTTTATCCAACTCTTCAGAGCTTGCTTTGTAGCTTTGAGCTTTTGTTCCCAAACATAGCTGGAGGACCCTGAGAAGGTTTTTCCCCATGCTGCTTTCACTGTGTCAGTGAATCCGTCCCTTTCTATCCATAGATGGCTGAATCGAAAGGGGATTGGACCAAGATATTCTTCCTCTTCTAGAATGAGCTGAACTGGTTTGTGATCAGAGGTCAATTTCGACAAAATTTTAGTGATGATTATTTTCTTGTTCATCATCATAGTGTCTTAGACAAGAAATCTGTCCAGACGGGCTGATATATGTTCCTCTCCCGCTCTATTGTTGGACCAGGTGTAAAGCCCTTTGACTGGACTGAAGTCAAGAAGATGTCATTGTTGTATGAGGTTTTCAACCGCAGGGAGCATGGTGTCTCTGCTATCGATTCCTCCCCTTTTTTCTTTGGATTTCAAGACAATGTTTAAGTCCCCAGCAAGGATGATATTGCTAGGGGAATGTTGCTCTAAGAAATCATTAAGAGTGTTCCAGCAATCTCTTTTTTCAGAGTACAAAACAGGAACATAAAGATTAAAGAGGGATATGGACATCTTACTTGAACAATGCGTTAGCTCCGTAAAGATCCAGTGCTGAGTTTCATGTGTTTTGGTCAGCTGAAAGAGCTCTTTTGTCCATAGAGTTGCAAGCCCTCTGGATGAGCCTCTTGAGCTGACTGCTATTCCTGAGCTTTTCTTCCATTTCTTCTTACTGATGTCTAGAAGGGCTTTCCCCTCTATCTTAGTCTCTTGGATCATGAGAATGTCTGAGGGTTCTATTTTGAGCAAGTCCTTAACCGCTTCTGCTTTCCTGGGATTACCCAGACCTCTGCAATTCCAAGAGACAAGGCGCATTATTTACCAGGTGTGGGATGGGAGCCTCCCTTGGGGGGCCTGTTTCTGGAACTTCTCACAATAGACATCTCTATTGTGGGCTGGCTTCCTTGGGTTTTGAGCCTTTCCGCCTCCGCTTCCCTTGCTTCTCTGCGATATTTCCTGCCAACCTTTCTTGAGGGTTTCTCAAAGTTTTCCTCCTCCGAGGAGTCGGAGCTTTCGACTAGTTTTTTCCTTGTAACATCTGCATATGAGGGGTTGGAAGGGCTTCCTTGGGGGACTTCCGGGTGAGCCATTTCCTCATCTTCTTTGTTAGGGTTAGGGGGATCACTTTGGTCCAGATTCTCAGAAGGTGTTGTAGTTGGCTTGATCTGTCTGGATTCTTTGCTATTTGAGCTCTTTTCTTGGATGGGATTGGAACTACTTGGTAACTCATTAGAAATGCCTTTTCCTTTGCTTTTCTTTTTATTGTTAGTTTTTTGTATTAGGGTCCATTGCTCTCCATTCTGCTTGTCTGGCTGTTCTTCCACCTTTTTCTTGCAGTGCTTGGCGAAATGCCCATATCCATGGCAGTGCCTACATTTGAATGGGAGTTGTTCATAGTCTAACTCTTGTACGTGTGTCCATCCTGCTACTGTTAGCTTAATGGCTTCCGGTAGCCCCTCCTCCAGATATACTTCGACACAGATACGTGCGCATGAATATTGATCTTTTCTAGCAGCATGGTCTATGTAATTTCCTAGTCTGTTGCCGATAATCTGGAGAGACTTCGGGTTCCAGCAGTGGAGGGGGAGATGGGGAAGCCGCACCCACACCGGAATAGCAGATGGGACATCCTGAGCTGGGTCGAAGTCTGGTGACCATTTGTTGAGATATAGTCCTTGGGGACCCATGAAATAAGGTCTGTTTCTGAAGATTAGGCTTTTGTCCTCTGCACTTTCAAAAACGAAGACGAAGAATCCTTTGCCTACGAAGTAGCTCTTGATTCCTTCTTTGATTAACGGCTTCCAGTTTCTTTGAGTCCACTCCTCTACTGACTTAGGCGAGGGCCAGAGGCCCGTGAACTGACCTATGAGACCTTTCTCAGCAAGATTAAGAGTTGCTTTACAGGTTTCTTCTTCAGGAAGAGCTACCGTTGGTATGGAGTCCATCCTCTTAACAAACTTATGTTGATTGGCTGAGGGTTGTCGCTTAGAGATCGAGTCAACCAATGCTTTGAATGCAATCACTTCCAGTGGAGGGGCTAGGGGAGGGTTCAGAGACTTCGGTTCCCCTGGGGGCGGCATGATTGAACGTTGCACAGTCCCAGACGCAGCAGGGGCCAGTTGCTCAACTAAAAAAGAGGAGGGGGGCCCAGACAAGGCCCTGATAGGAGATCGGGGTCGAGGAGGCCCAGCAGCAGGAGCTGCCAGGCAGGGAGGCCGCAGGAGGCAGCTCGGGGGCGCAGAGCAGCTAGGTCACGGGATTCGAACAAGATTCAAAAGGTGGTGAGCTTGGCTCAGAACAGTTAATTAGACAGCGAGCAACGCCCATGTTCGGGTTTGAACCCGAGACCTGACCGTCATTACATGACCGACCTTACCACTACGCCGCACCCACGACCTTTTAGACTCCCTAAATTTGAAGGGTGGTGTCATGTTTTAATTGGAAGGGTTATTGTTGGTTGAATATTTTTATGTAGACAAAGTAAAATAAATAAGGTAGAAATAAAAAATAAAAAAAACAAGATTCATTTCACCAAAACAAAATTTATTTTTAATAATTTAGCGGCACATATGTAAAACTTGATTATTTAATTTAGGAATGTAATTGTAAAACAATTTAAATGAGTGTTTAGTGGTTTGAATAAAGGTAAGTATTTTTCTAGTGTAAGGATCAATACAATACAAGAGAATGACATTTTTCAAGCTAAACAATTGCCAAATAAATCTCAAAACACTATGAGTATTGGTTTCTTGACTCTTTCAAAAAAATACATAATCAAGAAGATATAATTTGCACTTGAACGAAACAATATTCTCTCTAATCTAATCAAGAAGAACTACAAACATTAGTAAATACTATAAAATGGATTTCACTCTAGAACTTCAAGAGGTATATGTGAAAAGTAAAACAAGCAATGTTGAAAGAAAAAAAAAAACAAGATTCATTTCACCAAAATAAAATTCCTTTTTAAGAATTCAGCGACACATATGTAAAACACGATTATTTAATTTAGGAGTGTAGCTGTAAAACAACTTAAATGTATGTTTAGTGGTTTGAACAAAGATAAGCATTTTTCTAGTGTAGGGATCAATACAAGAGAATGACAATTTTCAAGCCAAACAATTGCCAAATAAATCTCAAAACACTATAGGTATTGGTTTCTTGACTCTTTCAAAAAAATACCTAATCAAGAAGATATAATTTGCACTTGAATGAAACAGTATTCTCTCTAATCTAATCAAGAAGAACTGCAAACATTAGTAAATACTACAAAATGGATTTCACTCTATAACTTCAAGAGGTATATGTGAAAAAATTTAAGACTTTTCGCTCTAAACATCTAGTAGCATCAACCATCATATGGTTCCATAAATATATCCTAAAATATTTCACAATTGGAACCTCAATTAGAAATTCATGTCATTTTATGAGATGCATTAAAGATGTTGTAATTTGAGCTCATTGGAAGTGTTCATAATGGTCAAAGGAAAGATTAATGAGGTTTTGATATCCAAATTTGAGATTGGTTAGCTATTCATCAAAAGTTATAGTTATTGAAAAATATGAAACTATGTTGTGCAAAAGTTGTCATTTTCTTATTGTAACTATGATTAATTGTCACAATATAAATTAGATACATAATTTTCATGGAAGTTGGGTTCCAATGACACATGCATAATCAAGTTCCTACGTCACCAAATAGAATCTCCCTAAAGTATTATTACAAGAACCACTTACAACTAGTTACTAGTATGATACACCAAGAGAAACTTTTTCAAAAACAATCAATTAAAAGAACATTTATTCAATGTGCTTTTCTAGTTGCTTAAGACCAACTACTTGGGAAAGCCTCTTGAGTAAGTTTTACAATTAATGTAACATTCATTCCTCTAAAAGCGATATTCAACATGGAGATAAGTAACCATAGGTGTACAAATGTATACCCAACATTGGGATCAATAGCCACTAGAGTACCAATCTATATGCATGGAAAGCTAATGTAAATAAGTTGCAAAAGGAACCAATAGCACTTATAACCTACTAAGTTCATGTATTATTAATATATTATACTACTTTGAAATTCGTAAAGACATTATGTCTAGAGTTTCAAGTACCTATTCTTAATAATTAAGTATTGACATGTTGTAAGAGTGATAGCCCTTCACTTGCAATTGATATGGAATGATCCCCACTTCTTCATTGACAAGCACTTTTTTAGTTTAAATTTTTTTTAGGGGAAATAATTTAATTCTTTTCTATGAAGGGATGAAGGGACCTTGAATGGAAATGAAGGGTTAAAATTTGATCCCCGAGTCCTCACTCAATAGTTAGTGGTAAGGCAAATGATTTCCTTCTAATGCATGTGGTTAACACCATTTACAACATTCAAGTAGAATTGAAGAAGTTGTGAAGCTCCACCTATATCCCTCAAAAAATAAAATTTCAATGAAAATTAAGAGAGTTATTGTATTCCATAATAGACTCATCTCAGGATTCCAATAATATAAGATCTTCAGACTACAAGATAATCCCTTCTTTAGATAATGGATCTGCCTCAAAATTCAATACCACATGTAGGATGGAAATATCAGTGAAAAGACTTGCAATATCTTTCAAATGAGAAGCTAAGTGTTGGAGAGAGTCATTGTTAATGTTTTGTTTTCCATTTATCCACTTAGTCAATAGCATAGATTCTCCAAATACCTGAACTAAATATATGTTTTTATCAATTTCCAACTTAAGAAGGGTCCTTAATACAACCAATTCAACATATTTGTTAGTTCCTCTATTGAAGCTTGCTTTAAATTTATTGAAATGGGAATTTGATAAGTATAATAGTCCTCATATGCCACATACTTTCTCTAGACCCTAACATGCACCATAAAAAATCCCTAGTTCTTGTTCTTATCAGTCAATAATCCCCAACCTACCAGAAAAATTTTATTTTGTCTTCCTCCCTATAAAATTTATATAAGGATACCACCAGTGGAAATGTCTAAAATGTTTTTACATGATTGTCCTCAAAATTTAAAGCATTATGCACAAGCCAAGTCCCCCACAAGACAAAAAATGGAATAAAGCTATAATCTTTCAGTTTTTGTTTATGGAACCATTGATATAAGCATTGTTCCACACATGTAACTTACAAAATATTCCTTCTAGATCTATTGGGTGAATGAACAATGTATAAACATATGAGAGAATGACTCTCCATTTTTCATGCATAAAATACAAATCATAGGCCCTTGTTTCTATCTTTTCTATAACATTTTCCACTTGAGAACTTTGTTTGTTAAAGTCAACCACATAAAGACTTGAGTCTTTTTTTAAACTTTAACCTTCCATATCTTGTACCACCACTAGGGAATTTCTCTAAGTCAATAGACATCAAAACTTGATGGCCTTTTCTAGCAATATATAAACCTCTAGATTTATTATGAGTCCAAACAATTTTGCGTACATCCTCCCTAAGTATAATGCGGCCTCTTCTTATCTCTACTAAGAAATAATTCTAGAATTTATCCCAATCTCCTTCTATTCCTAATTGTAAATGGGATTTCCAACCTTGTCCCCATACATTATTAGTCACCTCATTAACCACTTGGTTTAAACAAGCCAAAAAAATATCTTGAAAGTATTGGATCATGTCTAAAGGAAGAAAAACCATGTTACCATGAACCATTATTGCATTGTGTTAGGGACCTAACCTCCCTAACCCCTCATGTATGTAGAATAATATGTTTTCTGTGTAATAAAGGTCAGAAATAGTAAATAAGGCCTAGATAATAATGTGAACAAGTCTAATGTAAGAAGACTTAATAGAAGTTTCATCTTCTATAAAGATCTTCCTCTAGAATGTTCTTTTGAAGATATAAATAGTATAAAAAGGAGTAGAAGGAATGAGAAAGTCTTGTCTTAAGAATTATTGTGATAGAGCTCTATTCTATTAGAGGTTTCCCCCTCAAAGAGACAAGTGAACTTGGATTTCTATCAATAGAGGTATCATTGTTGGTGTTATTGTTCTCTATATTTTTTTTTTTGGTGGTATTTGTCATAATATTTGTGTGTATGCTTATTATAATACATATGGTACCTTATAAGTGGTATTGTATCACTTTCCTTTGCATAAATTATGGGAAATAAAATTTCAGGATAGAGACATGTATTGTCGGCCTCTTTAAAGCACAAAGATTTGTCATTCAGCAGGTAAAATTGCAGCTGGGGAAGAATATATGCAAGAATTATAGATAGTTTCACAGGTTACTCGAAACAAATGTTTCACCTTGTTGGTACCCCTTTGAGTAGTACCGCATTAGATAACGCATGTATACAACCATCACTCTCATGTACCATCAGATATATAGGGATCACTCCTATGTTCCATATTTCATCATTGAATAAGAATGTCGGCATGACTTTAGTTCCACAAGTGGTTTCATATAGAGAATCAAGTACTTATCATTGTTTGAGATGATGTTACTTTGGACTCACCTCTAAGGATCAAATTTGACTAAAAATTAATGTTTGAGATTATGGTACTTTGGACTCCCCTCTAAGGATCAAATTTGAAGGGTGGGGTCATATTTTAATTTGAAGGGTTATTGTTGGTTGAATATTTCTATGTAGACAAATTAAAATAAACAATGCTTTTCATATGGAAAAAAAAAGGAGGATCCATTTCACCAAAACAAAATTCATATTTAAGATTTCACCCACACATATATAAAACATGATCCCTATAATGCAAGCAATCATTAAATCTTGAAACATATTAAAACTATTTAATTTTGAAATATAATTGTAAAACAAATTGAATGTATGTCTATTGGTTTGAACAAAGGTAAGTATTTTTCTTGTGTTGGGATCAATACAAGAGAATGACATTTTTCAAAACAAACAACTACCAAATAGATCTCAAACACAATGGGTATTGGCTTCTTGAATCTTTCAAAAAAATACCTAATCAATATGATATAATTTACACTTGAATGAAACAATATTCTCTCTAACCTAATCAAGAAGAACTACAAACATTAGTAAATACTAAAGAATGGATTTCACTCTAGAACTTCAAGAGGTATATGTGAACATTTTTAATACTTTTCACTCTAAGAATCTAGTAGCATCAACCATTATGTGCTTCCATAAATATATCCTAAAATATTTCACAATTGGAACCTCAATTAGAAATTCATATCATTTTATGAGAGATGCATTGAAGATATTGTAATTTGAGCTCATTAGAAGTGCTCATAATGGTCAAAGGCGAGACTAATGAGGTTTTGATATCCAATTTTGAGATTGGTTAGCTATTCATCAAAATTTGTAGTTAATGAAAAATATAAAACTATGTTGTGAAAAAGTTGTCATTTTCTTATTGTAATTATGATTAATTGCCACAATATAAATTAGATTCATAATTTTCATGGAAGTTGGGTTCCAATGGCACAAATGTAAAATCAAGTTCTTATGTCACCAAATAGAATCTCCCTAAAGTATTATTTCAAGAAAGAATTACAACTAGTTATTAGTATGATTTTGAGAAACTTTTTCAAAACAATCATTGAGAAAAAACAATTAATTGAAAGAACATTTCTTCAATGTACTTTTATAGTTGCTTAAAACCAACTACTTGGGAAAGCCTCTCAAGTTTTACAATTAATGTAATGTTCATTCCTGTGAAAGTGATATTCAACATGGAGACAAGTAATCATAGGTGTACAAATGTTTACCCAACATTGGGATCAATAGCCACTAGAGTACCAATCTATATGCATGGAAAGCTAATGTACATAAGTTGCAAAAGGAACCTATAGCACTTATCAACTACTAAGTTCATGTATTAGTAATATATTATAACACTTTGAAATTCATAAAGACATTATGTCTAGATTTTCAAGTATCTATTCTTAATAATTAAATATTGACATGTTGTAAGAGTGATAGCCCTTTATTTGCAATTGATATGGAATGATCCCCACTTCTTCATTAGCAGAAAAAATTTTAGTTTAATTATTTTAGGGGAAATAATTTAATTCCCTTCTATGAAGGGATAAAGGGACCTTGAATGGAAATGAAGGGTTCAAATTTTATCCCTGAGTCCTTGCTCAATAGTTAGTGTTAAGGACAATGTTTTCCTTCTAATGCATGTTTTAACACAATTTACAAAATTCAAGTAAAAATTGAAGACATTGTGAAGCTACACCTATATCCCTCAAACAATATAATTTCAATGAAAATTAAGATAGTTATTATATTCCATAATAAACTTGTGTCAAGATTCCAATAATATATGATCTTCAGACAACAAGATAATACCTTCTTTAGATAGTGGATCTTCCTCAACATTCAATACCACATGTAGGATGGAAATATCAGTGAAAATACTTGCAACATCTTTCAAATGAGCAATTAAGTACTGGAGAGAGTATTTTTTAATGTTTTGTTATACATTTATCCACTTATTCAGTAGCATAGATTCTCCAAATACCTGAATTGAATATATGTTTTTATCAATTTCCAACTTAAGAAGGATCCTTAATACAACCAGTTCAACATAGTTGTTAGTTCACCTATCGAAGCTTGCTTTAAATTTATACAAATTGGAATCTAATAAGTATAATACTCCTCATATGCCACATATTTTCTCTAGACCCTGACATGCACCATAAAAAATCCCTAGTTCTTATTCTTATCAATCAATAATTCCCCAACCCACCAAGGAATTTATATTTTGTCTTCCTCCCTATAGAATTTATATAAGGAGACCACTTTTGGAAATGTCTAAAATGTTTGTACATGATTATCCTCAAAATTCAAAGCATTTTGCACAAGCCAAGTCCCCCACAAGACCAAAAATGGAGTAGAGTTATAATCTTTCATTTTTTGTTTATGGAACCATTGATATAAGCATTGTTCCACACATGTAACTTACAAAATATTCCTCATATTTAGCCATTCACCGACATCCTTCTAGATCTATTGGGTGAACGAACAATGTATAAACATATGAGAGAACAACTCTCCATTTTTTATGCATAAAATACAAATCATAGGCCCTTATTTCTATGTTTTCTATAACATTTTCCACTTGAGAACTGTATTTGTTAAAGTCGACCCCATAAAGACTTGAGCCTTTTTTGAAACTTGAACATTCCATATCTTGGACCACCACCAAGGAATTTCTCTAACTTAGTATACATCAAAACTTGATGGCCTTCTCTAGCAATATATAAACCTATAGATTTATTATGAGTCCAAACAATTCTATCTACATCCTCCCTAAGTCTAACATGGCCTCTTCTTAGTTGTACTAAGAAATCATTCTAGAAGTTATCCCAAACTCCTCCTATTCCTAATTGTAAATGGTATTTCCAACCTTGTCCCCATACATTAGTAGTCACCTCATTAGCCACTTGGTTTAAATAAGCCAAATAAATATCTTGAAAGTATTGGATCATGTCTAGAGGAAGAAAAATCATGTTACCATGAACCATTATTGCATTGTGTTAGGGACCTAACCTCCCTAACCCTTGATGTAGGTAGAATAATATGTTTTCTATGTAATAAAGGACAATATTAGTAAATAAGGCCTAGATAATAATGTAAATAAGTCTAATATAAGAAGACTTAATATAATTTTTTGCTTCTAGAAAGATCTTCCTCTAGAATGTTCTTTTGAAGATATAATTAGTATAAATAGGAGTAGAAGGCATGATAAAGTCATGTCTTAAGAATTATTGTAATAGAGCTCTGCTCTTTTATAGGTTCTCCATCAAAGAGGCAAGTTAGCTTCAATTTCTAACAATAAAGGTATCATTGTTGGTGTTATTGTTCTCTATATTTTGTTGCTCTGTTGGTATTTGTCGTTATATTTCTTTTTCTTATTATTATAATACATATGGTACCATACAAGTGGTATTAGATCACTTTCCTTTTCATAAATTGCGGGAAATGTTTTTGTGTGGTAGAGACATGTATTGTTGGCATCTTTAAAGAACAAAGATCTATCATTTGGTAGGTAAAAGTGCGGTTAGGGAAGACTACACACAGGAATTACAGATGGTTTCACAGGTTACTTGAAACAAATGTTTCACCTTGTTGGAAACCTATGTGACCCCTGTTGGAACCCCTTTGAGTAGTACCTCATCAGATAACACATGTACACGACCATCACTCCCACATGCCACCAGGTATATAGGGATTCTTGTAGATCAGGATATCGATCAATTGATTGCTATAGTGGAACTAAGAACAACACTTAGGAAGACTACTCTCTAGTACCTAGTTAATCGGGTAGTACGGTTAAGGGTATGGTCGATCCTTATTAGTTGGTTCCCTGAGATATTGGTCCAAGTACTATTATTCAACCTCACACATATATAAAAGCGTTATAACACAAGGAAAAACTTTGTATATAGGAACCCTGCAAACCCTAACCCTTGGGAAAGGAATAGAATAGAACAAAAACAAAAGGGAACTTTTGCAACACAACCCTGCCTCCTACATCCAGGTTGTGAAATTCCTACACAATTTTCTCTATTAACAATTTGGGCATGTTGTCACTAAAATATTCTTTAGGTCGAAGTATAACTCCACAGGAGTTAAAAAAAGAGTATGGTGGTCTCGTCGACACCCTTATTTGATATCTTTCCCATTGGATTCCTCTCTTATCCCTAATCATAGTGGTGTCTATCACTTGTAAGCCTTCTTTTTCTGTGGACCCACCCACCCTTCCCGATACTATTATTTTCCACCCATTCCATTGTATTCCTTTCTTTACACTAATCATATTGGTACCCTTTACCAGTATCCACTTTTTTTGCAGGCCCACCAGCCCCATTCTTGTTGTTTCCCTTCACCATGTCTCAAACAAAACCAAGACTTTGAACATCACCTCAATACCATGTCCTCTAACCTCTCTAAGACTCGGAATGAAATGAAACAAATCAATGCCAATATGTCCATCATCAATTTCACCATTAATTCCACCATAGAGGACAAAATGGAAGTCATCCATGCACACATGGACCACAACCTTGAATCCTTTGTTTCTAAGATCAATGAATCGATGAATCCACCCAGAGGTCGTACCTCGTCTAAACAACCTTATAACCCAGAAGGTGTTGATTCCTCCATTCCTAGGCTTTTCATTCCAACTACCTTCACTATGAATTGCATCTTCTCATACTCGAGCTAAAACAAAATGATGTCTCATATCCCACAGGCTAGGTTACTCAAATGGAACATTATTTCTCCTTGCACGACATTACTAATGATTTGGAAAAACTTGTGTTGATGTAATTCCATATTCCTCCATAAGTGTTCCTTATCCCCGGTCTTCAGTAAAGGGGAGTGTTGGAATGTGTTACTTTAGACAATGTTGTCTTCTTATTCTTATAGGGAATGTTGGAAGGTATTTTAATGTCATCTTCCTCCATAAGTGTTCCTTCTCCCTAGTCATCATTAAGAGGTAGTGTCGGAATGTGTTACTTTGGAATGTAATAATATCTAGTGTTATGTTGGAAGAAGTTGTAATATTATGTAAAAGATCTATCCCACATTCACCATGGCGTAAAACACTCTTGTTATCATTTATTATATAAAGAGGTGAAATTGCATTTATCCCACATGTATTATTGGGATGTAATTCCACCATATCTCTTGGTATATAATAGAGGTAAGAGAGACCCATGAGATACATGTTGAAAAAGTATTACCTTTGTCAAGGGTAAACCATTTTTGGAGGTGCTCTCAAGTGCAATATTGGAGATTTCTGAAGAATAAAGAAGACAATACATTCATGTGGATCTCTCCCTATGTTGGGGTTTTACCACGTATATCCTGTGCACTATTTTTCTGTTGTCTCTTTCTTATTATGATTAAATGTTGTTATATGGATAGGAGGAGAGTCTAGAAATGTTCTTCTATTTAATATTGTTTTATGTTTGTTATAGAAAAAATTTCCTCACCCCATGCAACTTGCTTGGATGGCCTTTCCATTTCCCTATGCAGACTTGAAGTCCCCTTTTTTTTAACCTTCCAGAGCCAAAAAAACACATGTTTCCACATATGCGCGCCCTACCAGTTAGACAACAAGAGTATATGCAGGTTGTTCCACTATAGCCCATGTACATTGGGTTTGGTGCTCAAGATTAAAAATTATGTTGGGTTTCCATATCACGTCACGAGATCCATGATCCTTGACCTTCCATATATTGGAAACACTCTGACTCGTCCCTTCAGTTCCATTTGAAGGTTATAAATTGAGCCATATCCAAGCCTTGGAGGAGGAGAGAATTCAAATTTTGAGAGCAAAGATACTCTAGATAAATTTCACTTCACATTGAGTCTGCATCCCTTTATCCTTGAAAGTCTGAACTCATTGTTCAACCCCCAAGATCTTCCTTCTTTGTGATGGAGAACCTCATTATCTCCTTTATATGATCTTTCCTTTGGTGGAGGATTGAATTGGTGGAGGCCTAGCTTGAGGGACTCAGTTTCTCGGTTCCGATATGTGTCGTTACAACAGTTTGTCACTTACATACTTTTGTTTATTATTTTAATAGAAATACTCTTTTCTCGTCCAATTGATATCTTACAAATATTTGAATTATTATTCCATGGACATATTTGCCATGTATGCTAATGGATTATGCTAATATATATGCTAACATTATATATTATCACCATATTCTTGTGTATCTTGGTTGTTGAGTACAAGTTGTAGGTATTAAGCTTTGAGTTGTGTGCTCAATGGTGGTCTTCATCGAACGTCCGGACGAGGTAGGCTCTTGACCTTGTCTTGTTAGCATTTCATTTATATAGCATACTTGGGATTAGAGTTGATTTCTATGTGTCATTTCTTCTGTTGTGGTTTACCCCATGCCATAGAGAGATTTTCCTCATAATAAAATTGGTGACCATACTGGGGAATTGATCTTCTGTTTGGGGTTTGTAGTTTTTTTCTCCTTGATTTTTCTCTGTTAGCCTGAGTTTCCTTGTCACCCAATTTCTTGAAAGCCTATTTTTACTTTGCATCTGAGTTTCTTGGCTTAATCCTTGCCCTGGCAGTGTTTTACTATATATACACGGTTTTTCCCTTGACAGACACGTACATACACAAGTTGTCCTTCTGTAGGGCATGTACATACATGAGTTTTTCTCAAACAATCACGTACATTATCTCTTTAGGCTTACTGGTTGAGTTTGATGTTTGCTAGGTGAGTTTGGTTGGTTGTTGAGTCTTCTTAGGTCTTTGTCCTAACTGTTAAGTTCTTACAGAGTGATAGGAAAACTTCTTATTGTTGTATTTTCGGGCGGTATTCTTTCTTATCATTTTTTTCATTGATTGTCCTTGCACATTGGTCTGAGTGTTTGCTTATTGGTATCTTGCTTGGTTTGTCTCTTTTCGTTTGCAGTAGGGTCTGTATATCAAGTTGTTATTCAGTCCTTGCATTTTATTTTCTTTATATCGAAAATACAAACAAAAAAAATTGTTCATTTTGGATTATGGCATTTTCTCTTTTGATTACTTAGTATTGATCTTGACACATGTGGAAATATCGCATTTTATTGAAATTGTAGAAATTGCATTGAAAGTTGCATTTAGAAGCTTACTATCTCTTGACAATTTAAGATTAGTACTTAGCAATATTTTTATATTCATTTCTTTGATATGTTGAGTCATAATAACATGAGTTTCATGACCACGCCTCTTGAGTAAACAAAAGCCATTAAAAGTAACGATGATTAACTAAAATTGATTAGAAATGATTTTATTTCTCAAGGTACACAAACAAGCATAAGACATAAGGTCTTGGAATAGGATTTTGTGAGTAAACTTCTCCAAGGCTATTAAACTAAACACATGTGTCTGACCAAGGAGTGGTGAAACCAATTGTGTAATTAGTGACGTCGGGAGGCTTCGCTCACACCGTAGTTAAGAACGAGGTCGTGTGAAGTTGGTTGCAGAGATAACCCTCTAATACCTTCCTACCGTCAAAGATATTTCTGGGGTTCTATTCGTATTTGGGGGTCTTGCTAGTACCTTTACCTCCGTGAGAGGCGGTGCTTTCAAGATTTCAGGCTTTGTTACCCTGCCCATACGGTGGACCGGACTTACGACTGTTCGTTTGCGCATTGGTTATATTGTGGTGACTCTAGTTGCTTGACATAGGTAGCCACATAGGTTATTTGCAGGGGTTATTCTGCAGGTACCCTAATTCAGATAAGGATCGGACAACACACAATTTTTATGGAGGATTACCTCCCTAGGGGGATCTAACCGACTGCATTGTTAAGCCCACGAGGGCCCTTATAAATGATTCAAATACCTCCAATATTTTGAAGGGAGTCTTAGGCCCCTCTTGGGAGAGGCATACCTACTCTAGTGAGGGAGGCCCATTTTCAGCTACTATATACTGTTTGTGTGCATTTGGCATTTTTTATTTATTTTGGTGTGCTCTCTAATTATTAGTTGGCTCTAGGATTTGGTTTCATATCTCGAGTCTTGAGTCATCTTAGAGAAAAAACATCCTCCTCGCAGGTCTCGTTGTTTGTTGAAGTTACCACCACATTTTGAGTCTTTATCGAAGTTGCCTTCTAAAAGGCGTAAAGTTAATAAATGTGGTACATATATCTCCACCTCCCAGACTTGTGATTATCCAGTTATGAGTACTGAGTCAAATCCAAACGACACAGGGGGTCCCTCGAATCTTATACTTTCGATAATTAGTGGGATTCCTTTGACTCCTTCAGCCACGATGGTTGGAGTGTCATAGATTCTCGTTCATATTGTTACCCAACCTGTGGTTTCTACTCGACCCATAGGAATGAAACCTTTCGGATCTCTTTTTGGTATGCCAATATACAATTCTTAGTTAATACCTTCAGTCTCTAACCCTTTTTCTTTTGGTATGCCGAATATGACATCGCAGCTTTGATCCTCTATTCCAGCGTCTAATGCAAATCCTAGTTTTGGACCTGGGGTCATGGCCCCTCTGCATGCTCCTCTCTCGCTTGTTGGAGGTCATATTCCCCAAACGAATCCTACGGTTAGAGTTCATCCTCCTTTTTCTTCCAGGACTAATCCTAGTCTCAATGCTCTTGGATAGAGTACTCAACTGGTCAGGCAAGCCACTTCTTGTATTATGTCCTTTCCCCCTTCCTCCTCCATGTCGATTCTACCAAACACAGTTGTTATGAAAAATCCCTCTCTATCCTCCAGAGTTCCACCAAGAGGGAGTCAGTTTCACGCTATGTGCAACCCCCAACCTAGATCTCCTCTAGCTGGGGGCAATGTTTATAACCCTCATTATGTCGCCCCTATAGTTATGGTTCCCATACAACCTCTTATGGTATATATCAGAACCATGGATGGCCTGCAATCCCTCAACACCAATCTTTCCCCCGAGCATGGGCTCAGACGTCGCGACCCCAACTCCCTTTTCTATTCATGCTTAATCTGCCAGATTTTTCGAGATTAATAAATGACTCGATGTGTCACGATCCATCATGGCCCCTCATCCCCACCGAGCTTCCTTTAGACATTCCAAAATTCAAAGGAAAGACTAGCGAGGATCCAAGTGATCATGTTACTACTTTTCATATTTGGTGCTCATCTAATTCCCTGAATGATGATTCTATTCGTTTGAGGCTATTTCAACGCACCCTCATGGGGGTCACCATGAAATGGTACATTGAGCTACCAGGGGGGACATACAGAAATTTTAATCAGATGTTTTTGGTCTTTCTCAACCACTTCCAATTGTCGGTTCGTTACGATGTCGGCATAGAACTTTTGTTGGCCTTTCGCCAAGATAAGGCCACACATATCTCGAACCATATCCAAGAGTGGCATAGATGGAAGAGGTTGATCAAAGCCTACATTCCTCCAAAGTTTCTATTGTAGTGGTTCCTTAAGTCCTTATTTCCTTATATTTCGAAGGATGTTTCTACATCCAGAGTAACATATGAGGAAGAAGTTATTTTCAAAGCACAACAACTGGACCTCATATATGCTCAATCTGGGATGTTGTATGAAATTATTCCTGACGCATCGCGGTCGAATTTGTTGGAGTTACTTCACACACACCTAGGATTTCTTTTTCTTAAGGTTTTTCCTTGTTTATTAGTCATAGTTAGTCATTATCCAGTCTCCTATATTTTAGGGGAGAATATTCCACCTGGAGAATATTCTCTTTCAGTTAACACTTTAGTTTGACTAGTTGAATTGAGTCTAGATGTTGCATTGGTTCTGTCACCATGCAAAATTGGGATCATCACCATGATAATGTGCACTTGCCTTGGGATCATTACCAGACTGGTGCATTACCCTTGATTCCTTGATCTACTCCTCACTACACTCTGTTCAGTCAGTTAACTGAAGACTAGTTGACTAGTTAACTCAACTAGGTGGAAGTTCACTCTCGTAACTGCCTGAGAGACTAGACTAGGTGGCAGTTCACTCTTGTAATTGTTGGTGTGTGTCCAGATCACTCTAGACCACCATTATGGCACATTGGTTCTCCTCCAGTGTGCATTCATTGAGTTATACAGAGTATATCATGTGTAAATTATTCATTATTCATTACTATTAATGAGAATTCTTCCATTCTTTCTCTCATTCTTCTTTATTAATTTCTCTCTGCAAATGTGTGTAGTATTTTCTAGCTAGATCTATTATGTGCAGGTTCAACACATTTCCAGAATTATGACCCTAGACAAAATCCTAGGCCTCATGGCGATGGCATCATAGGCTCTGCAAATTCTAAGTCTATAGACTTGGTCACAAACCAGTTGAAGGATTTTTTTCTAAGCCAGCCTGTAGTAGGACAAGCTTCGGTTTCGTCTTCCACTTCCACTCAGTCGGCGGATGTGTATTATGTATAGTCATTGGCTAACCCAAATGGTAACCATCAACTAGGAGGGAATAGAAAGAAAGGACGAGGTAATAATCGTAAGGGTGGGAAAAATAATAACAAATCCAAGGACGACACTAAAAATGATAGATCGAATAATAATGTTGGTGAGGGAAAGAAAGAAATAAATGGAAGGTGAAGTTTCCTTGTAAAATTTGTAAAGATGATCACCTTACCCACATATGCCCCAAAATCGAGGAAGCCTAGAGGCTCTTATCACAACCGCCCGTTGTGCTGACCAATCCATTTTTGCATAATCATCACATGGCTCCGGGGTCCTCCAACACCGAAAATGTGTCAAGTGAGAGTCAAAACCCCTCGACGCATGAAGGTGTCCATCTATGTGTTAATATGGTCAAGTCTCATATTGACGTAGCCACTCGATCTCGTGATTACGGTTCTTCACTGACTATTATAGGTCTAGAGTCTCCCCCTCCTCTGGAAACACCCTTGCAGATCGAAAAGTCAGAACCTTTCCTCGTATTCTAAAAGGAGTACTAAAATGCTCTGCCCATAATCCTAATGCCAGAGCTGCCTAGAACTATTCGATTGTCGAATATCTGGGTCAAACCCCTTGTGCAATGTTGGCTTTGGAGGTGATCTAGACGTGTCCTTAAAAGAGGAACGCCTTGCTATCTGCTCTAGGAGATCTAGACCTCTGTGGCTCAAAGGTTATTAGGTTTGACTTAACGTATGTTAAGCCTCACTTACCTTACCACACGGCCTTTCAAATTCGTGTGGAGTAAAAAAACATTACCATCAAACGCACTCTAATTGATGAAGGTGTTGCAATGTGCGTGATGTCCCTAACTTGTTGGAAATCCATTGGTTCTCAAACTCTATCCTAATCTATGACTATGTTGATTGCATTTGATGGAAGTTCATTTCGATCCCACAGAATTCTTCCTGCTTTTCTGATCCAGTTAGGAGGAAAGATAGTGGAGGTTGATGTCGAGGTGGTTGATGCACCCCTTGACTATAATTTACTACTAGGGCATAATTGGACTTATGTCATGACCATGGTCGTGTCGTCTATTTTCCGCACTTTATGTTTTCCTCGCGAAGGGAAAATAGTGACGATTGATCAATTGTCCTTTGTGCATGCTATTCCTAATGGATCAGTTAGACCTTCGATCCTAATGATCGATAATTCTCAGCATGCAACCGAGGATATTGGTGTCATAATGTATTCCTCTCTCATGGGTAGCTTTGATTTCGTGGCACCAATCCATCACATTCATGCCATTTCCAGTAAGTCGTCATCGTCGATGAGGTCTTTCCCTTTTCATACTTCGTCTTTCAATGACCCTTGGACCCTACCTTCCCCAACTATGTCATGTGAAGGTCAGTCGCATTGGGATGGCATTGCCACTACCAACGACATAGGTTGTGTATCAAGATATTCTTAACACTACTGCTAACCCAGATCCTTTCTCCTCGCAGATAGATGAGGAGGATCATGTTCTCGAGCCTGTATCGGTCGTCCAATCTTCTTGTTCGCATGATTTCCTTAACGATACTTTACCCTCAGATGAAGCCATCTTAGAGGCCATGAATGGTCCCGATAGGCCTTGGGACGATATGCATCATCGCTCCTATTTCCTCCCAGAGCTTGTTAGGATCGAATAGGATGAATTTAGATCTACCTTGAGTGAGATGGTCGGTCACGTTGTGGTTCTTCTAGATACATGTGGTATTTATGCTGAAGGAA
This sequence comes from Picea engelmannii, assembly GCA_009831015.1. Taxonomy (NCBI): domain Eukaryota; kingdom Viridiplantae; phylum Streptophyta; class Pinopsida; order Pinales; family Pinaceae; genus Picea; species Picea engelmannii. Next base: position 89,523 of record ML799408.1, read on the forward strand.
ACATGGAAAATATTTATCCTACCGTCACGATCGAAATCTCTCGAGTTCCTGGAAAAATTGAGAACATATATATTAGTGTGGATCGTTCGCTTGGAGAAATTCAGATCTACACAGATCTCTTAAAAATAATTTTGTGATGTGTTTGCTTGGTCGTATGAAGAGATGTTAGGGATCGACCCCAACATTGTCGAACATGAGATCAAGATTTATCTGGATGCTAGACCTGTTCGACAACATCTTAGATTTGTTAATCCTAGGAAGGCCCCTCCTATTAAGGTAGAGGTAGAGAAGCTACTTAATGTTGGTTTCATCTACCCAGTTCCCTTGACCGAATGGGTGTCCAACCCCATTCCCGTGAATAGGAAACAAGTAACCATCCGCATATGTATGGATTTTCAAGACCTGAAAAAGGCTTGTCCTAAAGACAACTTCCTAACTCCTTTCATTGACCAGATTCTCAATGAGTGTGCAAGAAGTGAAGTCTTTTCTTTTATGGATGAATTTTCAGGGTATAATCAAATTCAAATCAAACCTGAGGATCAACACAAGACGAAGTTTGTTTGTCCTTGGGGTACTTTTGCATACTGGAAAATGTCTTTCGGCCTTAAAAACGTCGAAGCAACCTTCCAACGTACCATGACCTTTGCTTTTCACAATCTCGAGCATATTGGCGAATCTTACCTCGACGATCTAGCTACTCACTCTCGCAAGAGAGTAGATCACTCCACCCACCTTTGATTAGTATTTGAGAGATGTCGTTACTATCGCATTCGTTTGAACCCTCACAAGTGCATCTTTTGCGTTAGGTCTGGCTGTCTCTTAGGATTCTTAGTCTCTGATCATGGGCTCATGGTGGATCCTATGAAGGTGGAGGCAATACTTTGATTTCCTCCCCCACACAACATTCAACAACTTCAAGGTTTACAGGGGAAGGATAACTTCTTTCGTTGGTTCATAGTGAACTATGTCAAACTAAGGGTTTCATGCGTCTTTTGAAGAAGGATACTTTGTTTATATGGGATGAGCGAGCCTAGGAATCATTTGATGCTCTTAAGAAAGCCTTTGTATCGGTGCCTCTATTGAAGCCTCCAGACTACAATAGAGACTATTTGCTTTATATTGTCGTGTTTGAAGGGACAGTTGGTATGGTTCTGGTTCAGGAAGACGATGATATCCATGAGCACATTGTCTACTATCTCAGTCAAAACTTAGTCAATCCTAAACTTAAATACTCTTACATAGAGAAACTAGCCTAGGTCGTCATACATGCATTTCAAATATTACGAGATTATATATTACTTTGCAAAAATACCGTAGTTGTGGATATCAATCCGTTTCAGTACGTCCTCAATAGGTGTATCATAGGGGGGAAATACAATAAGTGGATTGTTATTTTGTAAGAATTTGATCTTGATTTTTCTTCGGCGAAGTCTAAGAAATCGCTAGTTTTTTTCGAGTTGATATCAAACTTCCCTCGACTTGTTGAGGACATTTTTCATGAAGATTCGTTCGTAGATGAACATATATTCCTTATATCGTCTTCGAACCCATGGTATGGAGGCATTCTAATCTATCTTCAAACCTCGAAGCTATCCCAACATCTGTCAAGAGACGATTGACGATGTATACGTCATCAGGCTAAAAATTACCTTATCATCGGTGACACTTTGTATCGTCGAGGAGTAGATAATATTTTGTGTCGTTTCTTCATTCATGAGGAAGATGAGTTGGTTCTCAATGACTATCATAATGGGACTTATGGTGGTCATTTATCTGGGCTTGTGACAGCTCAAAAAATATTGTGAGTTGGTTATTTTTTGTCGTCAATTTTCAAATATTGTGTTGAAGCAGTCAAGAAGTGTCACCCTTTCCAGGTGTTCACTCAAAAAATGCGCTCGCATCCAACCCCTCTTCACCCAGTCATCATTGTTGGTCCCTTCACCAAGTGGGGGGTAGATTTTATGGACTCTAACCTAGCTTCGGTTGGGGGGGTATCAACATATCATTGTGGTCGTGGATTAATTCACTAAATGGGTAAAGGCCATGCCTACTGTTAAATCTGATAGTAATACTGCGACATTCTTCGTATTCAACCAAATTATAGCCCGGTTCGGAATCCCAAAAGAGATTGTCATTGATCATGGAAGTCACTTTCAGAATGAAATGATGAAAGAGTTAGCATTAAAACTAAGGTTTAAGTACGATGATTCTTCCCCTTATTATCCCCAGGAAAATGGACAAATAGAGGTAGTGAATAAGTCTCTCAAGACCATCTTGCAAAAATTGTCAGCCAGAGTAAGGTTGACTAGCATCTGATGCTTTACCCTGCACTTTGGGCATATCGAACCTCGGTAAAGACTTCCAATGACTTTTCTCCTTTTAAGTTAGTACATGGTGTGGAGTCAATCCTTTCGATTGAATGCGAAATCCCTTCCCTCAAGCTGGAAATTGAGCTCCTACCTGACACATCCGATCTTAAAGAACACCTTGTGCACCTAGAGTGTCTAGATGAGCATCGTAGAGATGCCTCTATGGCTATCGAAGAAAACAAACGACGTGTTAAGGTTTAGTATGATAGGTATGTTTGTCCTCGACAGTACATTGAGGGTGACTTGGTTCTCCTATATGACCAAGCCAAAGAATCGTTGGGGGCAGGCAAGTTCAACCCCATGTGGAATGGTCCTTATATCGTGCGACGTGTTTTAGAGAAAGCATCCTATGAATTGGAATATTATGAAGGGAATATGTTGGATGAGCCCAAAAATGGGCTCTACCTTAAAAATTGTTACGCTTGAGTCCTCCATCTTGGGCGTGACTTTTTGTATACTAGTGTATCTTAGTGTATATACATCTTTTTCGTTGTGTCATCGGCTTTCTTATCAAGTTTTCCTTTGGTTGGTAGATGTCAATGGATTCTTCAGTTTACTTAGGATTTGCAGACGGTGTCAGTCGTCATACATGGAACATGGCTTCAACCGCTTGGGTCATTTACTCACCTGAAGGCCAACTGGTGTCTTCAGGTGGTGTTCGTCTAGAGAAATCAACGAATAATGTGGTTGAGTATATCACCATTATAGATCTGTTACACAACGTCATTTCACATGGTGTTAAGTCTTTATAGGTGCACCTAGACTCCCAGTTGATTGTATGTCATTTAAACGGTAGTTATCATGTGCGAGACCCTACTCTACTCTAACGATTCCTACGTGTATGACTTTTGGAACAATACTTTGATTTTCTTACTTAAAATCACATACCTAGAGGTTATAATCATGTATCTAATGCATATGCTAATTATGTTTTAGATTGGCATTTGCCACATAACTAAAGTAAAGAAAACACATCCATGCATGTACACATTGTAACATATATAAGTAAAGTCGAAGACCAAAATATTTTTATATTTCATCTTTTCAAAAAATATGGTGTCATAGTACAAAATGGGGCTCACACCCTCAAAATACATATATGGTTGGTATATATATAACCATGGCATCTACACATGTGGCGTCGGATGCGTATCATGATAGCACAATATGGCGTTTGTGAGACGTTGTAAGAGTCGCACCCATGCATAGGGCACACCCACCACCTGTCGTTGCATAGCCTCTGGCAGATCCTCCACTTGAACCATAGGAATCATGTCTGTCAATTGAGACAGTTTCCCCTGCACATTCTGCAACACTCTATCTACATCTCCTCCTGTGTGCTCATCTCCCTGGCTCCTTCGTCAATGTCGTGGGAATCCCTCTGGTCATCGTAGACCTACATCTGCATGACAAAGCAATTGTTAGTACTTGATACCATACAGAAATATTTGTGTTTTTTATTCTTTTTGAAAAAACACAAAAATAATGAAATATATAAAAATATTTCTTACCAATATCATTGTAGGAGGAACCTGGCGGCAAAGACGTATCTTGATCCCCTCTGTAATCCATCCCAACATAAGAGTATTCATCAATGGCTATGACATGTCAACGCCACCAGAAAAAGAACTCATCATTGTATGGGGTTGGCACCCTAACACCTCCTAACCACCTCATCACATCAGTCCACCATGATCGCGCGGTCCATGTGGAATGATCTCTACTCTAGGGCTCAAACCTGGAACCTGCTCAAAGAAAAAACTACACAGAATGGATGCAAATCCAAAGTTTCTCTTTCTCCCTTGTTTGTAATCTATCAACTAGCTCTTCATGTTAGTTATTAGTGAGGTACACTAGTCATAAACAGTGGGTCGTAAACACTCCATCGCGTAGAACATGAGTGGCCTTGATGCCTAGTGCAACGAGGCAAACCCCGAGATCCATGTAAGAACAAGTAATGCAATCATCAAGCTCAGGTTCTCAATCACCTTGATTGGGAGTTGGATCCCTACTTTATCTGTGCCTACAACTCAGTGGGTGGCAATGTAATCCTCCATGGTCATACCACCCCCAGCCCCTCGGGCCTTGATATTCACTACCTCTCCTCAACGAGACAATCCTGTGATGAAATATATTTCATCCACTTCAATCCTCAATGGTTTCTCATCGAGGTTGAAGGCCTTCGTCTCTGAATCCCAATAGTTTATGAGCATCTGCAGTAACCTCACTTAAGACCTCATTCCTTTGAGAGCCCAAAATTTATAAAGGCCACATATTTTTAAATCATGTTGGGCCCCTGCATTCCTTTCCACTGCTGCATCTATCTCTTCATGCTCCCTCTCCCTCCATTCAAGCACCATCCTGCAAAGGAAAACTCATTTTTGTTTAGTTAAATATTGCCAAACAAAAGTGTTCACGGACTTGTACGTGAGCTAATATGGTAACAGTTGTGTATAGGGATTCATATATGTAGGCAGGATTTTGTTTTTCCACGTATATGGGCGCATATACGCGACCCAATAAACTATCACCCAAGTACACCCTAATTCACATTTTGTGCCCTCTAATACTCAAAAATTTGGGCCTAAAATTGAAATTCAAACCAATGAAATTGAAGTAGAAGGGATGGGCACTTACTAGGTCCAGACAGTTGCTAATTCCATTAATCATAGCTCCCACAACCGACACTTGAAGATCAAGGAGAAAATGGCCTAAAATGTACTATGTGGGTGAAAAAACTCAAATGGTATGGTAAAATGGTCTATTTTTACTATTAGTAGAAATGTTTTACCCACTATGTATAGTTTATGCTAATTTTTGACCTCGTGGACTAATAGTATAGTGGAAAGAATTGGTTTTGGTGGTTTTGTCTAGGTTTTTTGCAGCTTCTAACATCATACTGCCCGTTCATGACTTCGGAAGGTATTTTCTTTCACCAGCATATAGGATAGGTTGTCACTCCATTTCGCATTATTGCATTGTCCTATAACTTTGATCCATATGCCTTAGGTATGAACCCATTTATTAGCGACATAGAACCTTCTTACTACTACTAAAAGTGTCGTTATTAAGTGGTAGAGGATTACCAAACACGGGTTCCATAGTTAGAACCTCTGTGCCATTTGGTGCCCATGCAGAAGTTATTCCATAGGACTGGGAATCCTTTATAGTTCCAATATGACTTTGCGTTCGAACCCCATATTCTTACTCACAAGCATTTTTTACCTTTACCTATGGGACACCCCCCGAGTCTTAGTTAATCTTTTTTCCGACTCTCTAAAAAATGAAAAGATTGTCGAGTGAACTTGTCTCTTTCACACTCGTTAACTTGATTTGAAAGGATGTCTATTTGGTGTAAGTTTAACCATTTTTCGAACCAAGTAGACTACTTATGAAAAAGGAATACTCTAGTCAACATTGGCTAGAAGAGTTCTCTTGGGTATTATTTTACACGTTTTCAGGCCTAGGGGACTAAATCTACCAAAAAGGACATTATTTGGAGTTAAGTTGTAATTGCATTCCATCATCTTGCTTGTAGTATTGAGCCTATTTCAAGTTCCCCCTTTCTCATTATAAGCGTCTGACCTCAGCAATTTGCATCACCAGCCAAGCAAAGCCTTGTTTATATCATTTGCAACTTGACACCCTGCACTCTAAGAGGAAACATTCCCCTGAGTGTCCATGCCCCGCATGCACTTCCTTGCATTGAGCATAGGTATGTTCCATTGTTTGGAGCCAATTTCTTACTCACGACACTCATTTTCTCTCTTGTATCATAGCATTTATTTGCCTATGAAAAAACAAAAAAAAGACAGGCAGGAGAAGAATATTATCTCATATCGGCAACAGTCGTATCGCCTTTGAACAGAGCACAAAATTTTGAGTCCACTGTCATACAAATTTTGGGTTTATAATGACTTTAGGAAGTTGAGCTCGTTACTTAGAGTTTACTCCTCCGATTGGTTATTCTTCCAGTCAATATGGAGAGTTTTTTTATTCATCCTACATCATGAAGTTTCATCATCAAGTCTATGCTACCTGAGTTATCCATATGTCTCATGCTCTTGTTCAAAGGATGTCTATAAGCATGTGTCGGCCATTTCTCAGAACTCTTGACTTTGCATGTCGGCCATACCCTCAGTGTGTCTCAGAGTCACATCAAGTTGTAGTCCTACCATGCACCATGGTCCTACTCTCATTATGGGTAGGTAACCTTGAACCCAACAGTCGACATCTCCTCATTGGTTGTTGACTAGGGGGTTTCCCTTGTGTTCGACGATAAGAAATATATTCAAACATTAGGATTCGTGCAGTGTCTTGGATGCCATTATACTTATTGGTGGTTTCCTCGCCTTTGTCGGTAGTGTTCCTCATTGGTTGTTATTCAGAGGGTCTCTTTTGTGCACTACTTGCTTCTGGTGCATGCGGGAGACGCACAGGGTTGTTGGTTTGTGAACATCATATTCATCCTATCACCTCCTAATCATCAAGCTATTGCTTTGTACCTAGTGTTGACTAATGAGAGATTCCCTAATGCTCTCTTTCAGTGGGCCTCCTTCCATCGACTTCAGTTCATACATTCTGGAAATGAGGCCTAGATTCCTATGAGTACCTAGAGACTTGCAGTCATCAGTGGCAGGTTCTCCCGCCATCAACAATTGGGAATACATCAATGTCTCATGATCGATGGATTATTCAAGTGTTCGACCTCAACACCCTTATTCACACTTGTAAGAATGCCTTGATACCTACTTTCAGTTTTGGTAGGTTGTCTTGTGTTTGTTAATGATATACCTTAATGATCGGTAATCAAACGAAGTCTCATTGTGTTCGACATCAACTCCTCTATTCAAATGATGTAGACTTGCACCTTCGGCGGATAGTGTAGAATACATCCATCTTGCAGTAGCATCATTCATATTATGTTGTTGTATTTCATTAGGCCAATACCTATATGACTTCAGTGATCATGGGAGATCAAATTGTACTCCATTGTATACATATATCTTCATATTGATTTTGAGACTGGATTCTACTAGGCCTTGTTTGTGACTATGACAGCCTATGGCATGTGTCTACTTTGTATTGCCTATCCATGGCCATGAAAAATTATTTGGTATATTTCCACATGGCTCTGCAGTGTACTTCATATTTGCAACCATGTGTACAAAGTCATTATGGATTGTAATATTCACATGTGTAACTAGCACTTCCAACTGAGTCTTCATTACTCCACTTCTAGGAATTATAATGTATTTCGGCCATCGTAAATACTCCTCTAGCCTCACACATTAGGGGGAATCTCTTATAGAAACTTTTGCCTCACCCCATGAAACTTGCTTGGATGGCCTTTCCATTTCCCTATGCAGACTTTAAGTTCCTTTTTTTTTACCTTCCAGAGCCAAAAAAACACATTTTTCCACATATACGCGCCCTACCAGTTAGACAACAAGCGTATACACAGGTTGCTCCACTACAACCCGCGTACATCATGTTTGGTGCTCAAGATTAAAAATTATGTCGGGTTTCCATGTCATGTCACGAGATCCATGATCCTTGACCTTCCATATATTGGAAACACTCTGATTCGACCCTTTAGTTCCATTTGAAGGCTATAAATTGAGCCATATCCAAGCCTTGGAGGAGGAGAGAATTCAACTTTTGAGAGAAAAGATACATTGGAGAAATTTCAGTTCACATTGAGTCTACATCCCTTTATCCTTGAAAGTTTGGACTCATTGTTCATCCCCTAATCTCTTCCTTCTTTGTGATGGAGAACCTCATTATATCCTTTATATGAGTTTTCCTTTGGTGGAGGATTGAAGTGGTGGAGGCCCGAATGGAGGGACTTAGTTTCTCGATTTTTATATGTGTCGTTAAATCAGTTTGTGGCCTACATACTTATTTTGATTAATTTAATAGAAATATTGTTTTCTCGTCCAATTGATATCTTGCAAATATTTGAATTATCATTCCATGGGCATATTTTTCATGTATGTTAATGAATTGTGCTAATCTATATGCTAACATTATATATTATCACCACATGCTTGTGTATCTTGGTTGTTGAGGACAAGTTGCAGGTATTAATCTTTGAGTTGTGTGCTCAATGGTGGTCTTCATCGAACATCCGGACAAGGTAGGCTCTTGACCTTGTCTTGTTAGCATTTCATTTATATAGCATACTTGGGATTAGAGTTGATTTATGCATGTCATTATGTCTGTTGTGGTTTACCCCATGCCATAGAGAGATTTTCCTCGTAACAATGTTTATTCATATGTTTCAATATTCTAACATGGTATCAAAGTAGATTACTATACTCTACCTCCTTTAGTAATTTTTTTACACAATAGCATTTTCTTCAAATTGTTTTGGGCTCTCCTTATTTTGTAGTTGTGTCGTCAAATCTAGTAGTCGTTAAGGATTCTCTTTAGATCTAGGCATATTTTTACAAGATTGAGTTTTTTTTTAATATGATCTCACCATTGTCTTTGAGACAAAGGAATCAACTAAAATTGACTTATTTATTCATTAAATTTGGCTTGTGTTGTCCCAAATTTGGATTAAATTTCCTAAGCCTAACCTAGGGAATTTAGTGTTTTTTTATACTAAATTTTTTTGGGCATTTTTCAGGTTTGGTGGCTTAATGAACCTATTTTTTTACCAAGCCTAGGTTTTCTTTTCGAACCTAGCCATTTCTTCTGAAGCTAATAAATTTTGATCCGGGAGGCCGTTTTGGGTGATTTTTCCCTCGTGTTCGATTTTTCATGATTTATCCAATCATGGTGGTCTCCCTCCTTCCTACTTCTCGTACATACCATATAGCCTATGTTTTTCTATACGACTATGTTTTTTCTCCAAATCCAATGTATGGATACATTTTTTAGTATTTTTGCAGGTTGATCTTATGATTGGAGGGGTTGATTAGCTAATTCGGATGTTGATTTACTATTTTCATAGGTTGAATTGATGCTTAAAAAGGTTGGTTTCTCTATTGTGGAACTGTACGACTGTTTTTGCTCCCAGTGAATTGTATGACCGCATTGTGCAGCATACAAACCTCTTTTCTTCAGAAGCAATAGATTTCCTTGGAATCTAGGGTATTTAGCAATCGATTTCTCTCTCTTTACTCAAACTAGGGTAAGTTACTTTCATATTCCTCACATGTAAGAACAAATTCCAGTGTATTCATCTTTTATTCTTGTCAGAAGCTTCTTGTCTTTGTTTGCATTAGGGTTTAATTTCTTGTTTTATTCATCATAATGTCTTCAGAATTAGCTTTTTTTCCTGATTTAGTGGTTCCTAACTATCTTCCATGTAAGAAAAAGATGATTGATATTATCAGGAGTAAGAATCTATGCAGGCTAGTTAATGGTGAACATAAGAAACTTGTCGATGCTAAAGACTTATTTATATGGGAATAACGATGTGATCAAGTATAAGGAATCATTGGTAAAATGGTTTCAGATAGCCTTCAAGTACATATTGAGGTTGAAGATATCCCGATTGAGGTATGGAAAACTTTAGCTTCTTTATTTGATAAATCTGATGATGTATCTTCTTACTACTTTGAAAAAAAAATCCTTTAGTTAGATCCTAAATATTTTGAAACGATAAAATCATTTATTTCTTGAATGAAAAATTAAATAATTGTGGCAATGATTACAAGAAAACTGATACATCCCTAGTAATTCTTATAGAACAAAAATTGCCTTCTTCTTTTGATATGTTCATCCAAACTAGGCATAAAGAAATTGAAATGTCGATTGCTTTAGGTCAATTAACTTCTAATAAAGATCTAATGGCACATAATAAAAAGAATCCTAATAAAGTTTTTAATAAAAATTCTAAATCGCATACTAAAGAATCTTCTCAACACTCTTCTAATGAGGCTTTTGATGATGCTAGTAAAAAGAAAGTGTTTAATCCTTGTAAGTATTGTGTCAAAACCAACCACCCTAAAAATATTTTCTTTAAAATGGAGACATGAATTTGATAAAGCTAAGAAGAAAACCTTCGCGAAACATAAGGTTTCTCTTTGTGCATATTTTGTTCAACCAAATAAATCTTCTTCTTCTATGGAATGGATTATGGATTCTGATGCTTCTAACCATATTCCTAGTAATACTTCATTTTTTCTTATTATGACACTCACAATCACACATCAAAAAAAGCATCCATAATTCTATTCATCGTCGCATTTCTCAAGAGACCATGTGTTATATTCACGTAGTCAACAATTTTCAAATCAAGATGGAAAATGGTGGTTCCATGAAATGTGGGGGTGTTGTGAAAATATGCGCCTACAAATTAGTCACTATCATCTAAAATATCATATTTTTTATATCGACATGGGAAATTGCGACATTGTGCTTGGTGCGGATTGGTTACACACACTCGACCCCATCACCATGTATTTTAAGGACTTAACCATGCAATTCCATCAAGAGGGACAAAAGTATAAGTTCCAAGGCATCATGGAAGTCTCCCCTGAGATCATCAATTCCCGCAGAAAGGAAAAGCTACTCAAAAGGAACATTCTGGAACTATTTCCAAACTCCATTCCATTCAAGTAGTTGAGACCCCCTCACTTACTATGCATTCTGACATCCAATCTATATTATCCCAACACCAACCTATATTTCACACTCCCCAAGGAATTCACCCTTCCCATAGTGCCCATGATCATTCCATTCCTATGGTCCTTGGAAGTCTTCATCCCAATGTTTTCCCTTATCCTTCTCCTATGGTCATGGTACTTAAGAAACAAGGAACCTGGTGCATGTGTCTTGATTTTTGCACCCTCAACAAAATCACAATCAAAGAAAAATTCCCCATTCTTGACATTGATGACCTTTTGGATGAATTGAGTGGGGATCACTACTTTACCAAACTTGATATATAGGTTGCCTACCACTAGATCCATACGAAAGAGGTAGATATTCCCAAAACTATCTTTCACACACATGACAGTCACTATGAGTTATCAATCATGCCCTTTGGCCTCTGTAATTCCCCTTCCACTTTTCAAATTCTCATGAATCATCTCTTCCATCCTTTCCTCCATCATTTTGTCTTAGTTTTCAATGATGATATTCTCATCTATAGTAAAACTTGGAAATCCCATCTCGTCCTTGTGGATCAAGTTCTCCATCTATTGTCTTAGCACCAATTTTTTCTCAGACGGTGTAAATGTGCTTTTGGAGCCTCCGAATTTAAGTACCTCATTCGTATTGTCAGCAAGGATGGTGTATGTGTGGATCTTAAGAAAATTGAAGCTACCTAGGATTGACATTTTCCTTAAACTCTTAAAATCTTGTGTGGTTTCCTGGGTTTAATGGGATATTATCGCAAGTTTGTTCAGATAATGGTAAAATTGCATCCCCTCTCACAACTCTCCTTAAAAAAAAATCTTTCAGTTGGACTATCGTAGTTGATCAATCCTTCCAAGCCTTGAAAGAGGCTATGTGCATGAATCATGTTCTAGCACTACCCGACTTCATCAAGACTTTTGTATTGGAATGTGATGCTTCAAGGAAAGGAATTGGGGTAGTCCTCATGCAAGATGGTATACCTATGGATTTCACTAGCAAACAACTTTCTAAGTGCCATTTGAGCCAATCTATCTATGAAAAGGAAATGTTGGAAATTCTACGTAGAGTGGATCTCTGGTGTCCTTATCTATTGGGGAAACATTTCCATATTCAAATTGATCATCGTAGCCTCAATTATTTTCTGGAACAAAGAATTTCATTCTTGGATAAATAGAAATGGGTAACCAATATGTTTGGTTATGATTATGATATCATTTACAAGAAGGGAAAAGACAATGTGGTTGTTGATGATATTTCAAGGAAATATGAAGATGAAGGGTCCCTATTCTCCCTCTCTTTCATTGTAGTATATTGGCTACAAGTTGCTCGCTGGGAATGGTTGCAAGATCCCAAAATTTATTGTATGATCCAACAATTGTAACAAGATCCTCAGGATTCTCTGATACTCTTGGCACAATGAGAATACTTTTTGTAAAGGTCTTCTATATTTAAGAAAACAATCTCACCTTAAATTCATTATGCTCTAAAAACTTCATGCTTCACCCATAGTTGGGCATTCAAGATTTCACAAAACCTATTAATGAGTCAAACCCACTTTTTGGGGGGAAGGCATGAAACAAGACATCTGCACCTTTGTGGTTGATTGTGATATTTATCAACGCAATAAGGGAGAAATAGTCAAAGCTCTAGGCACACTCCAACTATTCCCTATCCCACCTACTATATGAATGGATATTTATATGGACTTCATTATTGACTTACCCAAATCGGGAAATAAGTCTATCATCATGGTTGTAGTAGATCACATTTCCAAATATGCTCATTTATGTTCCCTACAACACCATGTGACTACATCCACAATGGCTCATTTTTTTATGGATAATGTCTTCAAACTCCATGGCATGCCTCACTCTATTGTCTCTGACCGTGATCCCACTTTCACTAGAAATTTTTGGCAGGAATTGTTCAAGTTCCAAGGAGCCCAGTTGCATCTCAACATGGCATATCTTCCCCAGACTCATGGAAAAACTAAAGCTGTCAACAAGTGCTTGAAATCATATTTGCGGTGTTTTTCATCTGACAGACAAACTCAATGGGATATGTAGTTACCACTAGAGGAATGGTGGTACAACACATATTACCATGATGCCACTCACATGAATCCCTTTGAAGTGGTTTATGGTCAAAATCCACCATCTTTTCTATCCTACATGCTCGATGTCTCTAAGATTTAGGAAATTTACCACACACTTACATTTAGAGCTACCATTCTCCATACCGTCAAATAAAATCTAGTTATGGCTTAGAATCACATGAAACAACAAGCAGATCAAGTTCGTTTAGAACGTCAATTTTCCGAAGGGGACCAGGTGTTTCTTCATTTTCAACCATATAAGAAAAATTCACTCAAATATGAACATTGTTAGAAACTTTCTCCCAAGATGAACACTGCCAAAACTAGTTATCTCTACCCAGACACTCTAAGCTCCATTCTATTTTTCATGTTTCTTTCCTCAAGAAGTTGATTGGAACTAAGTGTTAGACTCAAACCAGTCTCCTTGAATTGGATGAAGAAGGATCCATTTGGTTGTATCCCCAAGCAGTATTGGACCACTATGAACTTCGTCTCTGTCAGTGCATCATTAGTGAAGTTTTAGTTTAGTGGAAGGATACACCACCAGAAAATTCCACATGGGATTTGACTACCATCCAACAACAATTTTCCCACCTCAAGCCTTGAGGATAAGGCTATTTTTCATGGGGGATGGCATGTTATGGACTTAACCTCCCTAACCCCTCACATAGGTAGAATAAAAAAAATTATATGTAATAAAGGTTGAGGCCTAGATAATAATGTGAACAAAGTCGAATGTAAGAAGTCTTAATAAAAGTTTCCTCTTCTAGAAAGATCTTCCTTTAGAATGTTCTTTTGAAGATAGAATTAGTATGAAGGCATGAGAAAGTCTTGTCTTGAGAGTTATTGTAATAGAGCTCTCCTCTACTAGAGGTTTCCCCCTTGAAGAGGCAAGTTAACTTGGCTTTGTATCAACAAAGGTATCATTGTTGATGTTATTTTTCTCTATATTTTGTTATTTTGCTGGTATTTTTCATAATATTTATGTTTCTTCTTATTATAATACATCTAGTACCTTACACATCGACATTGATTCTGACTCGGGTATGATCCCTAAAATTCCATCCCAAAATATCTCCTAGCACTGAAAAATAAGAAACAAGTTCTTTCCATTTGTTTCAGGTATTCTTGATAGATTTCCCCTTGCTTCTAATCCAGTCCAAATGAGTGCTAAGAGCTATATATTCATGTATGATAATCCTTCTCCATAAGCTATATTTTGTAATCAAATTCCAAAATCTCTTAGATTCCAAAGATTTACCAAAGTCATGGATATTTTTTATATCCCATCCCCCTTCCCCTTTGGGATTTGCAATAGATTTCCCACCGGTCTAGTGAGTTTCCCCCTTCTCATCCTTACCTTGCCACAAAAAAATTGCACATGTCCTCATAATATTTTCCAACACCCATTTAGGAATATGGGCCAATGAATTACAGTACATGAGAATATGTTCTAGTATTAATTTTACCAAGGTTAATCTAGATGCCCTCAGGACAACCATCTATTACACCACATATGGACCATTTTTCTATTTTACTAATCAACTAGAATGAATCTCTTTTCTTATATACATTTGGTTTGATATTGAAGCCCAAATACTTAAAACCCTTATTAAAGTCCAATAGTGTGAAAGGAAACATATTCTCCAATGCTTGAATCTACCCTTCCATGCCCATACAATTTCTATACAAAAAGAGAATTTCATGTAGTTGCATCCCCTCCCCTACTAAACCATTGGTGAAAAGAAGAACATCATCTACAAATAAAAGGTGAATTAATTTGACATCTTCCCCTATCTTGATTCCTCATAAGTTATTGGCACTTTTAGCTATAAGAATGGATCTACTAAGGCCCTCAACCACCAATAATAATGGGTAAGGGGACAAAGGAAATCCGTGTCTTAAGCCTCTAGTGGGATTGAAAAAAGGATAAATAGCCCCATTAACTAGGAAATCATATGAAATAGAACTCAAAGAACCCATTATCTTGATTGATAATCTATAGTGATAAACCCACATAGATTCATAACATCCTAGGACATATCTAGGAATTTATGTCGTAGGCCATGTAAAGATCAAGTTTTATCACCATAGAAAGCATATTTTCCAATTTGATTGTATGAATAACTTCTTGAGCGGAGCCAAAAACTTAGTGTATATGTATTCCTTCCAAGAAACCAAAATGTAATGGAGAAATAAATCTTGAAAGTATATTGTTGATCCTTGCTACCTACACCTTGGCAATTATTTTATACACACAATTGCATATTGCACTTGGTCTAATTTCATCATATGTTCTGAGCTTATCAATTTTGGGATTCAAATCAATAAAATTAGAATTGAAAGTGCCCAAAATATTGATAGGAATCATTTTTTTCTCAACAACTTGCAAGATATCATCACCCAACAACTAAAAAAAAACAAGGAAAATTTTGATTGTCCAACCACTAGGACCAAGACTCTTGTCTTTCTAGAAAGAAGATAGAACAATCAGTAACTCATCCTTAGAAACCTCTTCAAATAGTTTTTGATTGTCTTCTTTAGATACCAACCTTGGAAAAAATAAAACCACCTTGACTATCTCAACGATATTGGAAATATCAAGTTCTTTAAATATATAGGATAATTTTTGAACCCCCAAGTCTACAAGATCCTTAAAATTCCTTTATACTCCTCCTTTAGGAGTATATAATTCCAAAATGGTATTATAGTTCTTTCGATGGTGTGTGTGTGTGTGTGTGTGTGTGTGTGTGTGTGTGTGTTTTCCATCACCTAGCTCGAGCCATATGGCTTTCGCTTCATCCTCCAAAGGGAGTTATGATCCCTTAATAGATTTTTCTTTTTTAGTTCCAAATCTTTAAGGGTTTGTTGCTCAACATCATTGAAAACACCATTGGGATTGTTTTTAAAAAGATTTGTGATTGCACGTTTAGTCTTTTTAAGAAATGACCTATTTTTGAATCTCTCCACTGCCCAATGAAAAAAACTTACTTTTACATCCTTCAAAACATCTACAAATTGTCTTCCAGTAGAAACCCCAATTCAACCATCAAAATCCTTCCAGACACTTCTGACTAACTCTTGAAAATCATCCTATTCAAACCAAGTTGAGTTAAACTTGAAAGTGATCAAAGGATTTTAATCTCACAGCTCCAATTTTAAGAAAATTGGGTTATGTAATGAGCCCCCACTAGTGCCCACCCAAGTTCTAAATTTATCAACCTATTGTAGTAAATTATATATAACTAAGAACTTGCCAAGAATTTTTGACACTCCAACATTGTGATATCTCTTGTTCCTCCAAGTAGGCCATAGGTAGGTAGGATCTGCATCAATCAAACCTGCCAAATATAGCTATGAATCAAGTAATCATCTAAGCCATCAACTTGAGTTCAAACTCCTCAAACCTCTAAACACCCAAAATTAAAGTTGATATTTCCACCAATAATCAAATTACTAACTTCAAAATCTCCAAAGAAAAATGTCACACACCCGACCCCCTCAGTAGCCTTTTAAGGGATGGGGCATAAAAACTTTCTTTACTACAACTCCCTAAATCCTTCAAGGCTGAAATTGCCTTGTTCTCACCGGGAGCTTTCCAACGACTATAACCTTGTCTGAACTCGAGCTTTGATTTAAAAGTTATGGTCCTCCGAAGTTTTTGGGACGTCATTGGCTAATGGCCATCCTCTTCACCATGTGGCCTCACTCCCCCCATACCCTCCAACATTGCATTGTCGTGACCTAGGTTTCCACCCTTGGAAGTGACGTAGCCACTGGTTGTAGGGAGTATCTCCCAGTCTTCGAGGATATCGGGCCTTTGGCCCTTCGACATTCTTATGTAGGTCTAAAACTTCCTGAAGACCTGAAGTCTCGAAGTCTCCCACCACTCTAGGATCTATGGTGGAGTTCTATCCACCTTTAGATCTAATGGTTGGGATCTATCTACACTTACCCATAACCTAAAGTTGACAAGGGGGAAGTGGGTCCCACCTTAACTCGTGTCCCATCCCACGATGCCATGTGGACCTTCTTGGTTACACCACATCACTATGACGTACACGGGCCCACCCAATCAGGGATTGACACTTCAGTGAGGGATTTTTGGTACTTCGCCATTTACCACACTCTCCTATATCCTCAAATATCTCAGAGTCTCGAAATTTCGAAGTTCCAGACTCATGGAGAGGTTCCCACACATGTACTTAACTTAAGGTTAATCACAGTATTTCTTTAATTATGTTGCTTAATTAATCATTGGCCTTTGGGTCGAAGCCGAGGTTATGCTTTATTGCGAACTCCTGAAGTCTCGAAGTCCCAGAATCCATAAAGTTTCATGGATCATCGATCTAAGATCCTTCGACATCCTTCTCGACCACTCAATTGAGGGTAGTGGAAGGATAGAATAAGTAGGAGTAATAACCACAAAGAAAGGTAACCACTCGCTCATGACCACTTCGTCCAGTAAGACTCTGGAACGGTCGAAGTTTGGGAAATTGCAAGATTCGTGAACCCCCACTAACCGTCCAATCAAGTGGCAGTTTCGGGTAGCATCCTCACCATTGAACCCATAAGAGAACAAGGACGAGGATCACGTCGTTGATCTGTGATCATGATCAATGAGGAAGGGACTACCCGTGGTCAAAAGCTGGTAGGTGTTTAACGATAAGGTGGATACCATGATAACGAGTACGAGACCGCCAGTTGTTGATCAAACCGTCTAGTCACCGTTCCAACACGTTGCCTTTGGAAAAAGGTGTATGTTGTGAGGTTTCAACAACCCGAAGTCTCGGACCTTCGAAGGCCCGAAGCCCGGAGGGTTTAGCTCCTTTTGGGCGTAGCAAAGGGTTCTAGGTCCTGATCATATGGGACTCTACAAGTCCCGAGATCTACACTCTAGAATCATATGTGATATTTGGTCGAACCCATGGACTTGAGCCTATGGTCACTCAGAATAATGGTTGGAAGGAAGTGCCTTTCTCTTGCAGAATTTGGAATCTTTAGCAGGGAAGAAAATCTTGAGGGATTGACGAGTTCAAGACCGTCCTGTGAGTATGTCCCAACTCTGGCTTTGTGGATTCGATCCTTAGGTTAGTCCATTGGGGGAAATAGAACTTATATAGATTCAAACAGAGGCCATCTCGCCTTCTGCCCCAATTCCTTTCGAAACCCATTAATCACAGGTCTCCTTTGCTAAATATGATTAAACAGGAATCCATGGACAGAATATGAGATTTAATTTCTACTTCAAACTTCCCAGACCACTAAGACATCAAAGACACAAACTCTACCATTTTATGTCTGGAGGAATCAACAACTAGTTGGGCACGTGCTTGCGTTACATGTGGCCGTGTTATCCAACTGCTACCACTATAACCTCCGGGTGTGCCCACGAGGCCCCATACGCGGCACACATTGTAAGTCGGGGGGAGTTGAACTCGAAACCTCATGGAACTTCATTTTCACGGCACTTGCCAATTGAGCTTCCCCCCCGGGGGCTCAAGGAATTATATGTTACAACAAAAGAATCAAGGTAAAATAAAAAATCAAAGTCACACTTATCTTAAACTTTGGAATTTAGTTGGAAACCATTGAAAGGGGTTCCATTTTCCACCCAACCATAGGCACAGTTTTTCTTGGAGTATTCCTCAACTGGACACCCCCTAGCTAGATCATGATGCCATGAGAGGAATTCTCCATGATCACATCCACAAAAAGGGACAAAGGTTTCTCTCCTTTTCCCATAGGAACCTGGCAGTCCAGTTTTATATCCACCAAGCAAGGGAGTCTGATGTGATTGTTGTTGATGATTACAGTTGCGTGAGACATCCTCCTGGACACAAACTGAGTGAGTCAAACTAAGAGAGATCCCATGAGTTGGGTGTGCCCATGAGATGGGTGTGTGGTTTCTCTCTGAGACGGATATGGAATGTTGTGCCCCTGTGTGAGGTGGTGAATCCCATGAGTTGGGTGTGTGCTTCCTCTCTCAGACGAAGATGGAATGTTGTGTGCCCATGTGTAGGGAAGCCATGAGTTGGGAAGCCATGAGTTGGGTATGTGGTTCCTCTCTGAGACAAAGATGGAATGTTGTGTGCCCCTGTGTGGGGAAGCCCATGACTTGGGTGTATCGTTCTGAGACAGAGATGAAATGATGTATTGGCCTCCTATGTGCAGAGAGTTGAGATGATACTCTAGATGGTTCTCTTGTGTAACGCAGTGAGAAAGAGATCTGTTGAGTTGGATGTGCTTGTGGTTGAGCATAGGTGAACGTGATTGTAGTGGTTGAGCACTAGTGAGTGTGGTTCTCCTGTGAGACGCAGTGAGATAGAGATGTGGACATCCCTATGGTTGAGCACAGATGGATGTGCCCCTAGTGGTTGAGCACTAGTGGGTGTATGAGATCCCTTGTTATATTGTACAAGAGTTAGACTTACCTGTAACCCTATTTGTGATGTAAAGGGTACAGGTCGGCCCCACCATAAAAGTGAAAGATAATTAATGTAAAAGATAATTAATATGGTAATTATTAATTATATTATAAGTTATTGAGTTCGTCCTTGTTGTGCCAATAGACACTATTGTTGATAGGTTCAGTCTAATATAAATAAATCTAAATTCCCCATTGAGGAAATATATCACAAGTGTGAGTTTGGAAATTTCAGCAGACACTTGTCCTTGGGAAAAGTGTCACCTCTCTTGGGCACTAGTCTTCTAGGGCTTGTGAGCACCCTTTTGTGTCCTAGTTCTTTATGGTTGTGGAGGTCTTTCTCTTGAAGAATATAGAAAAGGATTGGTTGGGTTTTCTTCCCTTGTTGAGAAGTGTTTCCCAGGATACTTTGTGTGTACTTGTGCACGGTGTTTCTTCTTGTGATCTTGGTTGTTGCAACAAATTGTTTATGGTTTAAGTAAAATGTTAAAAATAGAATGAACTCCATGCTTAGGCCTAGATTATTGAAAATAAACATGGTATTAGAGCATAGGTCTTGAAGAACCCATTGCACAAGAAAATTTCAGTCATCCTCTCTCTTCTACAAAACCGTACGGGCCTCCTCGGGTTTCCAGAAAATCAGTACGTCCTACCTTTCTGAGGAGTTTCAACAGTTGTCACTTGGACGTTGGGGCTAAAAAGTGTATAGGAGTGTACGGCCTCCTCCAGATCACCTCCAACAAGATTAAGATTTCATTTCTGATCATTTTGACTTTTTGGCCCTAGGGTTTCTAGGGTTTCACTAATTTCTACAGAAATTTCAGAATTGGGGTTTATGGAACTCATTAAAGGAGCTCTTCATCTCACCAGTGCTCTCCTATCTTTCAAAGGCTTATTATTGGCAGTCATAAGTCCAACAAAACCTAAAAGATATATCCTAGCCTAGTTGATAAGGGTTTGTGAAGAATCTAAAATTATGATGAACAGAATCATGATGGAAGACAAGCTTGATAGATCAAGAAAACTCAATTCCTGGAAGACAAGACTTCAAGGAAATTAAGACAACAACATCTCAGCACTCTCAGGTATGGTCCCTACCAATGATAATACTTGGTTAATTTACAGTGGTGCCTCCAAGCACATGACTAGTTTTAGAGATCACCTAACAAATTTTGTTGAGAAAGAGACACATCTACATGTTGTCCTTGGAGATGATGCCAGATATAATGTGAAAGGGGTTGGAACTTCTACCTTCCAGCTAGATTTAGATATGCAGCTTCAACTAAGAGAAGTACTATATGTACCTGGAATGAAGAGGAACCTTGTCTCCATTTCTGCCTTGGAAGACAAAGGCTACAAGGTTACCTTTTCAGAAGGAAGAGTTCTTGCATGGTACGAAGACTCACATATAAATTTTTCCAAGGTAATTGGTGTTCAAGAAAACAGCTTGTACAAATTAACCATCAGACCATTCTAGGCCCTACTACATGACACTATCATCCTGAGTGAGTTATGGCATAGAAGAATTGCTCACATTCATTATAGAGCTCTCCCAGATCTAGGGAAGATGGTAACAGGTCTTCCAGAGATACAGATTTAGCATAAAGGTGTTTGCAAAGGTTGTGCTCTTAGAAAGAATGTTAAAGGATCCTTCTTGGGCATGACAATAGATCCAAGGAAATCTTGGACTTGATTCATTCAGATGTGTGTGGGCCAATGACTGTTGCATCTATGAATGGGTACTTGTATTATGTACTCTTCATAGATGATCACTCTCAGAAAACTTGGATTTACTTCCTGAAGAACAAGGATGGAGTCCTTGCAAAATTTCATGAATTCAAAGCTCAGGTTGAAAACCTGACCAAAAGAAAGATCAAGGTACTAAGATCATATAATGGAGGAGAATACACCTCCAAATATTTCAGCAATTTTTGTATTGAAGCAGGGATCAAGAGGGAGTTCACAGTCCCGTACAACCCTCAACAAAATGGGGTTGTAGAGAGGAAAACAGAACTATCATCGAGGCAACCAAAGCGATGATACATGATCAGATTCTACCTATGACTCTATGGGAAGAAGCATGCATGACAGCAGTGTATGTTCAAAATAGGAGTCCTCATCAGATCTTGAAGAACATTACTCCAGAAAAAGCCTTCACCGGAGTGAAGCCTGAGATTGGACACTTCAAAATATTTGGGTGTCCATTATATTTTCATGTACCGAAAGAGAAGAGATCCAAGCTAGACCCTTCAGGGAGAAAGGGCACATTTGTAGGATACAGTGAATCCTCAAAGGCATATCGGATCTACATTCCTGGTCAAAGACATATTGAATAAGCAAAGATGTTACTTTTGAAGAAGAGATATCCTTCCAAAGATCTAGAGAATCTCGTATGGAAATTGATAGCGAGACAATGCCTTCTCCCCCTTCAGCAGTTCAGAGAGAGACAGACATTATTCCAGTTTCTCCAGTTTCTCCAGTTGATCCAATTGTTCCAATCGATCCAGTTTCCCCAATTGACATGCCCAGAGATATTATAGTAGAACATAAAAGGCTTGCTTGGGCCCGACAAACTCTACAGGAAGTGAAGGGACATACAACCCCTCAAGGGACAACTAGAGAGAGCAAAGAGATTTTGAAGCTACCTTTCAGCCATGAGTCACATCATTGACTCTAAGCCTTCTTGTCATGGAGAAGCTTCAGGTGAATAGGTATGGAAAGATGCCATGATGGAAGAATATCAGTCTATATTGAAAAATGATGTATGGGATATTGTTCTGAGACCGAAGGGAAAGTCTGTAGTGACTTCCAAATGGATTTATAAAATAAAGCATGCAGCTGATAGAAGCATCGAGAAATACAAAGCAAGATTTGTAGCTAGAGGGTTCTCGCAAGTAGAGGGAATTGAATATGATGAAACATTCTCTCCAGTGTCCCAATACACTTCCATCTATTCTATCATTGCACTAGTTGCTTCCATGGGTTGGAAGCTACATCAGATGGATGTAAAGACAGCCTTTCTCAATGGTGAAATTGAGGAAGAAGTTTATATCGAGAAGCCATAAGGATCCATTATACACAATGAAAAATCTCATGTGTGCAGGTTGAATAAATCCATGTATGGACTAAAGCAAGCACCACGTGATTGGTACGAAAAAATGGATGGATTCCTGATGAGTTTGGGCTTCAGCAAGAGTGCTTCTGATCCAAACCTATATTATCACATTTATGGAAATGAGTGTTTGATCTTGGTCATATATGTGGACGACCTTTTCCTCACCGGTTTAGAGAGACTCATTGTTGAATGTAAACAAGCATTGACTGCTAAATTTGAGATGAAGGATTTAGGCTTGATGCATTACTTCTTGGGACTATAAGTATGGCAGAGGACAAATGAGATTTTCTCGAGTCAAGGAAATATATTGTGGAGATATTGAAAAAGTTCGGTATGACAGAATGAAAATCCATGCCTACACCAATGGTGATGGATTTGAAGAAGTTGAGTGATATTGATTGATGAGAGATTGATCCACACTTGTATAGAAAATTGATTGGATCATTGATGTATTTGGTTAACACCAAACCAGATATATGATATGCAGTGAATGTGCTTAGCCAATTCATGATCCAACCAAGACAGACTCACTAGATAGCAGCAAAACATGTATTAAGATGCCTACGAGGCACAGTTGGTTATGGCCTAAGATATGCCTCCAGTGTAGACTTGAGCCTGTAGGGATATGTCGATGCAGATTGGGTAGGGAGCACAATGGACAGGAAGAGCACCTTTGGTTGTTGCTTTACTTTAGGTCTTCCATGGTTTCCTAGTGTAGAAGGAAACAGAGCTCTATGGCATTGAATACCGCAGAGGCAAAGTACATTGTTGTTGGGAAAAACACCCTACGGAATAGCAAACTAGGGTCAGACTTGCATGCAGATTTTGACCGAATAGAAACTATTTTTTTACATACAACCCAAGATTTAAACCCCTTTTTTCACAGTAAATGCATGGAAAATGACCACCAACCTTATTACCGGCGTTTGATGTAGATCCTCCTTTGCTCTTCGATTACTTGCTTGCGCTGCTCCTTCCACAGATGACCTGCACTTAAGACAAACAACAACTATGCATGCATGCTACTTCTATACTCAAGGGTTAGAAATCAAGCATAAATTAATCAAACCATAGACGATTCATGCATTAGGACGGGAAAAGTATTCTTTTTATTACTGAAAGTGAATCAACTTACAAAAAAGTTGAGACCAGCCACCGCTCCTTGAAACTAATCCTGGGCTCCTCTTCTTTTGTCCTTCAACTGCTTTGCGTTAAATCTCCTTTGGCATGAGGAAAGGCTAAAGGGTTGGGACAATGGATTACATAAATGGACAGAGTTTCTTCGCTATATTTTTTCCTCCTCCAAATGGTACCCCTACCCCTACCCCTTCTTTTATAGGCTAGAAAGAGTTAGGGTTTTAGACGAACCCTCATCCATGCATGGCCGGGAGTTTCAATTAACTGACCCATAGTTTTTTGTTCCATCGGAAACTTTCCTTTTTTCGCGCTTTGTTAGGTACACGCGGGTTGTTGTGAGTCAACCAGCGTGCACACGCATGCAGTAATGGGTTAGGGCGCGTGGACCTTGACACAAGAGGATTTTCAAAGAGTTTTTCATCAGAGTTTTGGCAAGAAAGGGATATGAGTTGGCTTGATGCCAGGTAAGCATGTGTGGTGCAATTTAGGGTTATAACAGATGCCCCCTAATGTGTGAGGTCAGAAGAGCATCTGATGGCCGAAATACATTATCAATCTTTACTGATGTGTTGAACGATTGAGCCCAAGGATCAGGAACCAGGAGGTGTCGTCTGCAAAACAAAAAATGTCTCACCGAGGCGGGCATACCCATGCTCAGGATAAAATAGAACCATGGATACCAATCAAATACATTGTAGATCCATGTCAAATAACTGTAAAGAGTAGCCGTGAATAATACACAGCGGAGCTACATCTCGAAATCAGAAAGATATACATATAGAGTATCCATCTTCCAGAAGTTGATTCGGCCTGATGGCTAGACTTCAAAGCTCGAGAAACAACTTCAAAATCTTCTAAAACTCGAGTAGGAGTGTAATATGAGTGTACGACTGCACTACCCAGAGGTCTTCGACGGCTCGTCGGTTATGGACTTGATAATCTTGATGATCGGACTGAAGGCTTTAGTGATTTCGAACAAGGACTTGATTGGATGTTCAGGATGGTCGGGTATGCGGACAAGAGACATATTGCAAAGGGGTCGACTCGGGCTTAGTGAAAAACTTCCCTTGGACAATAGCACGACAAGTGATGAGACTCAGGCAGCATATATGTTAATCATAAGTCTATGAAGCAGGAGGCAACGCAAACTCTCCATATGTTTGGAAGAATAACCAAACGGTGGAGGACACAACTCTATATAGCGAGAAAAGCTTCCTAAGGTCGTACTACATCCCATAGTCTGATGATCAAACGGACAGATATGCTTTATCCAAGGGCGACTCATTATGCTGCCAATAAAGAAAATACTTTTCCCATCCTCTTTTTGGGGTATATTTGATTTTTTTGTTCTTTTCGATAATTTTGGAAAAAGAGTAAAGGAATATTACGTTACAATGGAGGAACGAGTACTGCAAACATAC
>ML799408.1:114731-126313 GCA_009831015.1 Picea engelmannii
TTTCCCATCCTCTTTTTGGGGTATATTTGATTTTTTTGTTCTTTTCGATAATTTTGGAAAAAGAGTAAAGGAATATTACGTTACAATGGAGGAACGAGTACTGCAAACATACAAGCTCAAGGCACAAGGACAAGACTGATGTTCTGGTAAAATGATACTCGAGAAAAATCCTTCGGTAGCCAAAGGTGTTAAAACGCAGAAGCAAACTGTCACAAGGCTGGTGGATAAGGTAAGCAAATGCGGTTGATAGAACACACAATGGTAACGTCCTTCGATGTAAGTTTAACGAGCCCAGAGAAGGTAAGCTCGGTGGTTTTTCATATTTATAGAGTCTGAAAAAGCATAAAAGGAGACTCTGTTGGGGTACCTTTTTCGACAATAGTCTAGTCGGTTCGAAAAAGGGATAAACTAGCACCGATTAGACGTCAATTCAAAACCATTTTAACGAGTGTGACAAGGACAAGATCACTCGGCTATTTTTTCACTTTTAAGGAGTCTAAAAAAAGCTTAACTATGGACTCCGTCAGGAATATTCTTCTGAACCAATTTAGCGAGTGTGAAAGAATAAGGTCACTCGGCGATCTTTTCAGTTTTAGGGAGTCTGAAAAGAGCTTAACTATGGACTCCGGGGGGGTTTCTTTTTCGTAAATTTAGTCCCTCAGGTCCGAAAAAGGAATAAAATTATACCTGAGAGTACTCTTCTAAAGAATGGAAATTCGATAGAGTATACCTTTGTTCGTACAGTTGACTGTCTGGACCAAAAAAGGGGTAAACTACCATCGGACAGACGTGACTTCAAATTTCAGTTTAACGAGCATGAAAGGCCACAAGATCGCTCGGCAATCTTTTCATTTGTAGAGGGTCTGAAAAGGGCTTAAAAGGAGACCCGTTATTTTTTGAGAGTCCTGAGGATGAGACAAAGAGTGAAAAAGACTCATGCAAATGAGGCTCAAACTCATATTCAGGAAAGACTATATGGACTCCCAAGCCTACAATGTTTTTAGAAACGACATGGACACCATAATGCAACCAGGACCTACCTAGGGCATCCATGTTCTGGTAAGCTCTACCACCAAGTTGCGACACTTCTAGAGCAGATATGATTGTTCTCTGTCACAACCTGATGTGATTGATCCTATAGCAGAAGAAAAAGACAACGAGATGAAAAAGTTGGGGTGATAACCTAACCTATATGCTCAAGTTGATTTTTGAAATTTTTTTATGGACCGTCAATATTTTCTCAAAACTCAAAAAAAAATTGTCTCAATACCCGATCAAATCCCTCCCATATAACTCATGAATCACTCTAAATGGTTTTTGGTATAAAGAAACTAATAAGGGAGGCCAAAAAAGTGACAGAAAGAGGCCAAAATGTTTATAAATTGAAGTTGGCAGCTCATTATCACCATTGCTGATTTGGAAATTGACTCTGGAGCCAAAAGACCCCCTTTGCCAAAAATAGTGATTCTGGAGCTACAATGGATGAAACGAACTTCTACTTGGACCAAGTAAGTACAAACTCCCTTATCTAGTTATTCAATACTTCAATTTCGTTATTTAGTTTATTTTTTGGGTGGGCGTCGACCTTAAAAATGTCGGCCCTAGGTACATGCGGGTTGTCTCTGGACAAGCCGCGTGTACATTCGGGCAGAGTAAAGTTTGCCCGCGTGTACACGCGACTGTCACCTCTACAGCCCGCGTGTACCCCCTTTTATGATGAAAAAACAAACCAAAAGGAAGTACTGACCCTCATTTACCTTGTTGTGTTGGCAGGATGTATGTCCAGTGGAGGGAAAGAGAGCATGAAGCAATCAGTGAGTTGGTTGCAGCAGATCCGAATTTCGTGGCCGTGTTAATGCAATGCGGTTTACTCAAATTCTTTTTATGTCCATTTATGTGCATACAACCAAGGCTATTGAATGCCTTGATTGACTACTGATACCCTGATGCAGAGGCATTTATGCTAAAGGGGCAATCACTGGTGCCCACCACCGAGGATATCTATTTTCTGACTGGCCTCTCAAGGAGAGGGGAACCAATCAACTTCCGGACGTTTCCTGTGGGTCCAAGCAAGATCTCAGAATTGATAGCTGAGCATTGTGAGGCTGGGACCGAACGTGTGGTCTCCCAGGTACCCATTAGCAAGATTACTAACTTAGCGTTGCAGACTATATTGTTACTGATTGGGCAGATTACCGACTCAACAGCCTTGCATCAGGCTTCGCGCGCACAGATGAATTGTGCCATCCAGTGCATGAATGCACAAATTTTTGACTGGAGTACCACACTGCTCGAGTGCATGAAGAGGCAATTGACAGATTGTCGACAGTGGACACAGAGGAACTTCGGGTTCAGGACCATATTGTGTTCGTTATTTTTTGAGAGAGTTTCGAGTTTCAGTCCTCGAGTTGTAGTACGAGGACATCAGGCCTCTTTCCCTGCAGTGTGTAGATGGACAATCTTACTACCACGACAGGGTGGTGGAAGGACCGTTGAGTCCTTCGACGATGATTTCTTTGCTTGGTTGTCACGACAGATCCCTGTGATTGAGGACTACCCCTATGCATGGATAGATTTCTCTAGAGATCCTGAGATACCTGTGCCTCCTGGTGAGGAGCGAGGGGAGATGGGTAAGTCTCCACCTTTGTAGTTTTTTTGTTTGCATATGTAATTTTTATGTCTTTTTGTTATATATATCATTTTTTTGTATGCTAGAGTATTTGACAGGTAAACGTTTGTTGCATGCATATGTGGGACCCGTGTGACCTGCCGATTATGCACGGAACAGGCGTCGTCCACGGCCAGAAGCCGCGGCTGCCGCCGCTGGGGGAGTAGCAATAGCAGGGAACCTCCCAGCCGGAGAGGCCGAGAGGGTCCTTGGACGAGTTGAGTGGAACTTCACTGCGCTCACTCGTACAGTCCCGATTGTAGAGATAGAGGACATGTCACCATCCATGCAGCCTCATGTTGTGGGGGCACCTCGGACATGGATCCGATTGTTTAGGCGTTTAGCTCGTGCTGTGGATGATTATAACAGGGCCCATAGGCCCTTAACATACTTAAACTTTTTATGTGCCACGAGCACCTACTTGTATATATTTTTTGAGGGCATAAGCCCGGTGACTCGTTACTATTCTCATTTTTGAGGCACTTGCGTCCATCTATGTACTCTGGTTATTTTATGATGTTTATATATGGTTTTTATCTTTTTGTGTCTTATGGATTCTGTGTGAAAAAATGTATTTACATGTTTATGTCCATGTTATTTTATATGTGGGCAAGATGCCAATATAAAATTTGATCAGCTAGAGTATCTGTAAGTTGGTTTAATCTCCTAGGAACATGAAAATATGTAATACAATCAAAGTTTTGTTCTAAGAGACATACCCTAAGGAATTGTCGGTGTAAAGTTGGATCATGAACCCGATATACTCTATTTAGCTGCGACACAACCAGTTGAGCATCGAGATAGACCCGGAGATGAGAGATACCCAATGACAAGGCGTCACGAAGCAACTCAATAACTGCACTATACTCGGCGACATTATTTGTGGTGTCACCTAAGCATATACCTCCGGAAGATAACAACTAACCCTGAGGTGTAAAGATTACCCAAGCTGCGGAGGCAAGCCTCCACGTGTGTCGACTAGCACCATCTGCATACCCCACGAACACCTCGGACTCACTTGACATCTTCCATATTGACGAAAGATAACAGCAATGACACGTCCATAACACTTTAAAAGAAACTTAAAAAGTAATAGTACAAAGACTATACATATGTTACAAAAAGTTACCCACAGTGACTTGTCTATGAGTAATACTTCTTGAGGTAGAGCCCATTTCTAGGCTCCGCCAACGCATTCCCTTCAAAATCAACCAAATGATAAGTGCCCTTTTTTAATACCTCTTTGATAATGAAGGGTCCGAAGCACATGGGTTTAAACTTTCCTATCCCCAGGGGGTCCTTGTCTTGGTCATAGACCAGGACAAGGTCGCCTTCAAAGAAAATATGAGGACGAACGGACCTATCATATTGACACTTGACCTTATGTTTGTGAGGCTCGGTGGCCAGGGCCGCATCGCGACACTGTTCACCAAGCTGATCAAGGTGTACTAACCGTTCTTCAAGCGGAGAAGTGTCTAGCAATAACTGTACTGCCAATTTTAGAGATGGGATTTGACATTCGATGGGAAAGACTGCCTCCAGCCCGTAAACGAGTTGAAAAGGTGAGAAATCGGTTACAGTCTTAACAGATGTTCGGTAAGCCCATAATGTTGAGTATAAATGCCAATTTAACTTGGCTGAGTTGATAGTTCGTTGTAGAATAGTCTTAAGAGTTTTTTTTACAGCTTCCACCTGCCCATTGGCTTCGGGGTAGTAAGGTGATGAATGTTCCTGCTGTAACCCAAGCTTTGATGTTAATTCGGTCATCATTTGGTTATGAAAGTGACTTCCATGGTCAGTGACAATCTCTCACGGGACGTCGAACCTTGCTATGATCTGGTTGAATAAGAAGAGAGTTGCAGTCTCTCCATCATCTTTAAACGTTGGCATAGCTTCGACCCACTTAGTGAAGTAGTCAACAGCTACGATGATATAGCGATGCCCCCTTGCTGACGAGCGGTTGCATGTAGTGTAATCAATCCCCCACTTAGTGAAGGGACCAACTGTGATGATAGGAAACATAGGAGTGGGATGTGCCCTCATCTTCCGAGAGAAGATTTGGCACGGATGGCACTTCTTGACCGATTTGATACAATCTTTGATAAGTGTGGGCCAGAAGTAACCTGCTCGTAGAATATTTTGGGTTGTTGCCAACCCAGATAAATGACCGCCACAAGCTCCAGTATGGCAATCGTTGAGCACTATGATGGCCTCCTCATGAGTGAGACATCGACGCAAGATGCAGTCTACACCTCTTCGATACAACGTATCACCGAGTATGAGATAATTCTTAGCCTAATGGCGTATTCGCCAATGCTCATCACGAGAAGCAGAGGTGGGGCACTACAAAGTCTGGAGATAGATAAGTGTATCTCCGTACCAGGAGTCTGAAGATGCAATCAAAAACATATCCCCCCGGATAGGCGATTCCTCAGGCACGACGTCACCTGACTCAACCGGAAGTTCCGAAATAAGCTCTGCGAAGCCCAATGACTTCTTGGACTTTGCTGAAACGAAGTCTAAGTCAACTTCTTGGAGGATGACTATCCATCTACTGATTTTTCCGCCTATAACTCATCGTGTCAACATGTACTAGAATGAATTCACGACAACAATGATGGTGGTCTTGCGAAACATAACATAGTGACGGAACCGTTGAACAGCATGAACTGCTGCCAACGCAAGTTTTTCGATATGAGAATAATTGAGTTTCAGTCCTACGAGACCTCGGCTCAGGTAATAGATCACGTATTCTGAAAACAAATCGTCTTCCTGAACTAAAACCATGCATATGGTTGACTCTGCGGCAGCCAGATATAATAAGAAATCTTTGTTATAGTTAGGTGGTCGTAGTAGAGGTGCGGTTGTGAGGGTGTGTTTCAATGCGTCGAAAGAGCGTTGAGATGCTTCGTCCCAGAAAAAAAGAACGTCTTTCTTTAGTAAACGCATAAAGCCCTTGGTGATTTCAGCATAGTTGGCGATGAAGCGTCGTAAGAAGTTCGCCTTGCCTTGTAGACTCTGAAGTTGTAAAATTGTGCGTGGGGGGGGCAACTGGATTATTGCCTCCACCTTAAGAGGATCAACCATGATCCCTGTTGTTGATACGATGAAACCTAACAAACGTCCTGACGTTACGCAAAAGCTGCACTTGTTTGGATTCAAGCGAATCCTGAAGTAGCGACAGCGTTCGAAGATTAGTCTAAGGTGCGTGGGATGATCCATTCGCTTGCGAGAGCGTGATGCTAAATCATCTAAATAAGCCTCGACTATATGTTTGAGGTCATGAAAAGCAAAAGACATGGCCCGCTGGAATGTAGCTCCAGCATTTTTAAGGCCAAAAGGCATCTTACGATATGCGAATGTACCCCACGGACAAATGAATGTCGTTTTGTGTTGGTCTTCAGGTTTGATTTGGATTTGATTATATCCCGAAAAACCATCCATGAACGAAAAGGCTTCACAACCGACACATTCATCAATGATCTGGTCAATGAATGGTGTTGGAAAATTATCTTTCAGACATGCCTTGTTCAAATCACGGAAATTGGTCCATACACGAATTGTGCCTTGTTTTTTATTGACCGGCACAGGGTTTGACACCCATTGAGTCAAATGGATAGGATAAATAAAACCTGCCTTTAGCAATTTCTCAACCTCAATCTTGATGGTTGTTGCTTTCTTAGGATTGACTGGACGAAGTTTTTGTCAAACAGGCTTGGCATCAGGATACGTTGTGATTTCATGTTCAACTATTTTCGGATCGATACCTGGCATTTCCTCATAAGACCAGGCAAAAATGTCATGGAATTCTTTGAAAAGATCCGTGTAAATTTGAATCTCTTCGAGGGAGCAATCCGCTCCGACGAAGACATTCTCCATGACACCAGGGTTTCGGGAGATGTTGATGGGTATAGTTTCAGCGATAGTCACCATATTACCCTCAGCATAAATTTCTTGTGTAGCTAAGAGATTAATAGGACATGGTTGATCTCCCGTCATGGTAACGGTGAATTCTCCTGCTTCGATTCAGCTTAACTCTGGGAGAAAGTATGATCTGTGATGAAGATCTTCCCAAGGTTTGTCCGGACTAGTCATTGCTTCGATTACTGCTTCGTCAGAAGGTAAGACTAAGTCTAACGAATCGACGTTAGCAAGAGAACCCTGAGCCCAAATAGGCTCTAGAAGTGGATCTAACTCTTGTGCGGGAGTCGGATCAGGGTTAGTTGAAGCTTGTTGGACTAAAGAGTACGCTACTTCAGCGGTCGACAAGGGAATGGACATGCCTGAGTGCCCTGTCTCATCCATCGTGGCTGATGGGGAAGGAAGAATCCAAGGATCCTCAAAGTAAGTCGTGCGGAATGACGAAACTTGAAAAATCTCAACCTTATGGTGATTAGATATAAATTTGGCATCGTCGTGAGGAGGTGGGTAATCGAAGGTACCCATCAAGGATGGGCACAAACCAACTCCTACGTTAACGACACCTGGTTGAGGATTATCTATCATTGGGACTGTGGATGCCCCCAAAGTTGGGTCAGGTCTGGAGAAAGACAATTGATCGATGGTCACTATCCGGCCCTCGTGTGGAAACAACAAGACTCGGAAAACTGTAGCAACCACAGCTTGCATAGCATAAGTCCAACTCCGTCCTAACAAGAGGTTATAGTTGAGGGGAGCATCGACTACCTCTACTTCGACACACACAGTTTTCCCTCATAACTGCATAGGGAAAGAAGGAATGATGCCATGTGGTCGAAAAGAACGACCGTCGAAAGCAGTAAGGAGAGTAGGTGATGGAGACAAAGCGGGTTGGCCAATGGCCTTCCAATATGCTAACAACATAATGCATGTCGAGGCACCCTCGTCGACCACCGTGCGAAAGATATTCCGTGTAAAAGTTTTCGTGGGATGAGCCACTACTATCTGAAACTCTACGTGGTAAGGCAGATGAGGTTTTAAGTCGGTTGTATCTAACATGATGGTACCTGGATTACAAGTCTCAGTAGAGCCCAAAGCGGTTAACAAGGCTTTCCTCTGAGCAGGACAGCTTTGGAGGACCTCCAAAGTAGATATCGCACAAGGGGTTTGTGATAAATCCTCTACCACAGAGTAATTATGGGCGGCCCTTGCATTTGGGTTGTGAGAAGTTTTTTTAAATGCACCCTTTGGAATGTGTGTCATTGTTTTTCCCAATGTCTTCTCAATCTATAGAGGAAGAGATGGGAGATCAGCTTCTTTACCCTTCTCAGAAGCGCTTGGTTTACTATAGTCGTGTGCTCTAGTCGTTACGAAAGCATCACCCCTAACCATATATACGTTCGCGGATGAGGGATTGTCTGGAGGAGGGTAGGTTTCTTGGCTGCCCCCTTCTGTGCTTGTAGAGGCTTGAGTTAAATTTTGCCCATGTTGAAAGGGATTAGTCAACACTATCTGTTGTTGCTGTGTGACAAACTTTTGGGCCTCTGCAAGTCGAGGACAAAGATGGGTCGGGTGGTCTTCCACGCACAAGTTGCACGGATACCTCGCCTTTTGTTTTTCCGTGTTGTCCCCGCTAGCATTATCAGTGGGTTTTTTATCCCCCTTACCCTTTTTTCGTTGTTTTTTCTTCCCTTTCGGTTGTTGGGTGGCCTTTGGGTTAGTCGACTGCACGGAGTGTACTTCCGACGTTTGGGTAGGGGGAGCAGCTAAAGCAGTAGTTTGGTTGGCCATTGTGTGTTGTATGGATAATTGTTGCAACTGTTTTGTCAATTGCTCAGCGGGCTTGATTTGTGTTGAACCAACTATACCATCGACATGTGGTCCAACTCTCCGTCTAGTTTTATGCAGTATCGAACATGGCGCATCTAGCAAGATGTTGTATAATAAACCATACTAAGAATAGATGAGCTCAAACTGTTGAGCCCTCATGATGGCATCTTCTTCGGAGAAAACTCTGGAAGTCACGACGTCTTTGGATAATTGTGGGACAAAATACTTAAGGAACCACTCAAGCAGGAATGTTGGTGGGACGGGTACTTTGATTAGACTCTTCCGGCGTCTCCATTCTCGGATATGATCAGAGATATGGTCCGTTGTTGTCTGTTCGAAATTGGCGAGCAACTCTGTACCAGCGTCGTATCTCACAGGTAACTCGAAATGGTTAAGGAAGGCCATCGCCAGTTCGCCAAAAGAAGAGTATCTTGAGCGATCGAGCTCGATGTACCATTTCGCGGCACTCCCGATAAGAGTACGTTGAAACAATCGCAACTGTACGGAGTCATCTTTCAATGAGTTAGATGAACACCAAAGATGGAAGGTAGTCACATGATCACCTGGATCTTCATTAGGCTTGGCCTCGAACTTTGGAATGTCTAAAGGCAACTTCGTCGGCATAGGAGGCCAACGTGGATCGTGACAAATAGGATCATTTAACAACCTTGTCAAATCTGGCAAGTGTAACGTCGCCAGGAATGGTAGTTTGGGTTGTTGTTGATAACCTGGGAAAAAGGGTCTTGGAATTTGACTAGCACCAGGTTGCCAAGAAAAGTTTGGCTGCTGGCCTAGATTCTCGTAGAAACCATGGCCCTGGCTAGCGTAAGGATTTTGCATATGTGGAGACATCATTGGCTGATTTCCCATAAAGGACATAGAGTGTTGGGCATGCATCGTATTCGAAGGACTTTGGGAAGGATTACCCCATGCCGGTCCTGATGGGAGAGGCATAGTAGTTTGTCCAGGGTTCCATTGATTGTGGAAAGAATTACCCCAGAACGACATTCCAGAGGAGAGAACGGATCCTTGTCCTGAGTTCCAAGGTCCTGCTATATGTGCCCCCTGTGCAGGAATAGTACCCTGCGCAGGAGTAGATTGTCCAAAAATGGGATTGCCCCCAGACGGGAAAGCGGTTGATGAAAAAGTGTTGTTACCAAACGTCTCGTTCCAAGAAAATGGTGTCGAACCTATCGGCATATTGTGTGCAGGTGTTTCTTGACTCCCTGCTCCAAATAAACTAGTGTGTGTAGGCTGCCCAGCGGACTGCTGATGCGGACCACCAAGCGAAGGGGACAAAGGAGGGATATGACATCCTACATAAGGAAAAGCGTTAAAAGGGACAGAAGTGCCCCCAAGTTGACCTTGTAGAGGAGCGTTAGAGCTCCCTGCCCCCAGACCCAAAGTCTGTAAAGTGGAGTAGGTTCGTGCAGGACTTATACCCGAACTAGGCATACCATATGAGAACGGAGGGCCTATCGGACTAGGTGTAAAGGGGTTTGTGGTCGCCGCGATAGACGGGTTTGGTCCACTGTGCGACGTAGTTGCGGCCGAGACCATGGTGGCTCAGACCGACGATGGTAAGTTAGGAGATGACTCTCCCATGGTAGCAACTGTGGTGGGAATTGAAGAATTCCCAGAAGAAGTAATAACGTTTGTTTCCATAGCTGTGTGAGGCACTGTCTGGCGTTCGTGAAATTGGATCGGTACAATAAACGGTGCCAAGAAATCAGTGGTTGGGGTTTCAACCGAGCCAAGATTGGCGGTTGATTCCTCCGGAAGTTGTTCGGGCACAAAGGTTTGTAACCCGGTCACTTCAAAAGACCCTTGTTGGTCTAGCTTCCACCTTAATGGTGGCGGGGGTGGCTCCAGTGTAACCGGCGGCAGGCCAAGAAGCCTTCATGACCGGCGGAGCTCGGGATCCTCCACTATGTGAGAAGATCTAAGACATGCTAAGGTATTCTAAATGTTCAAAAGTAACACACACTAAAAAGAAGCCCCTAAGAGATAAGACAAGCAATCACTAAACTATTTGGAAGAACAGTTACAACAACCAACACTAGAGCAACTTACCGGTGCAAGTGCAACTCGAATACGGAATCACCCTCCAGGTATACTCTGCAAAGCGTGGCCCGATGTTTGTCCTAGGTACCGCGGTATACCCCCGCAGTCACCCGTGTATGTCCCTAAAAATATTGGCAATTAGGTTGCCAGCACACGAACAGTCACCAGGCAGGTACAGTCGAAAGTCGGGTAGACCACAATGAGCAAGGTATCAAGCCCGAAACCTGTCAAGAGTATCGAGAGCAAATGGTCCGGAAGACAACTGAGGACCTCGAATGGATTCGAGACCCATAAATCCCCGTGACAAATGCAAACGACGGAATCCCAAAACAAGTCCTCTATATGTGTTCTCCACTACGATTGGTTTGGCTTTGGAGGGGTTATCTCCGCTACCTTTCCGCACGCGACCTCTTCTTTATCCCCTGTGTTAGAGGGGGGTCCCGGATAACTTCCACAAAACTGGACTTAGACACTTCCTATATCAGAGTCTAATGTTTGGTTTTGAATGGCCTTGAAGAGTTTCCTCTCCAACCTAATTCAAGGCCCTAGTCCTGAACTAGTTTGTGAACCCTACAAATATAAAAGTCTAGTAGATTTTTAAAATTAGCGTTGTTTTTATGGCTTTATCTTACGTCAAGGGGTATGAGGTTGAAACTGATGATGTGTAAAGACGAAAGAAAAAACGAATGAAAAAAGCTGGAAACAAAGGACTTTTACTAAATGCAAAATTTCAACAACTTTTCACAAAAAAATATTTCTTTTTTTTTTTTAATTTTTCTAAGATTTTATACAGCAAACTTAAAGGAATTTCACTCGACTGTGAGCTACTTATGATCTAAGTGGACTGCAAAAACTTATGAAACAAAAGACTTTTCCCTAGCTAATGATGCAAAAACACACCTTTCAACCAAAAAAGAAAATGACAAGAGATTTTTTTTTTGTTTTCAAGTGATAGTAAAGCAACAAAGGGAAAATACCGACAAGCAAAAAACCACGAAAAACAAATTCTGGATAAAAGCGCAGATCGCAAAGAATCACACAATGGAAAAAAAAACAAAGACTCTCACGCTTGTCTAAAAACCATTAATATATATATATATAT
>ML799408.1:126445-152937 GCA_009831015.1 Picea engelmannii
TGACTGTTCAAACCTAGACTCAAACACCTGAGAGGAATACTTCTCATCAAAGGAGGGGATGACTGCCCCACCCTGAACAAAAAGTAGCCTGTCCAAGCACGCGGATGTCACTAAAACAGCACCCGTGCAAACGTGTGCTGAGCAGAGACAGAAAGCGTGTACATGCGGTCTGACCTTGTACAGGGCACGTGTATATCTAAATTCTAAGGAAAAAAATGAAAACAGGCAGTCCAGACCAGGAAGAGGCCTCTGGTATTGATAACCAGGGTCCCTTGAAAGCTTGGATGGTCTTTCTAACAGAAAAAGACAAATAATGCAAGAAATAATAAGGCGAAAAAAACAATCTGAGATAGGACTATGAACCAACAAGACTCAGACAGGATTCCAGAAAACCCCCTGAGAATGTATAATTCTGACAGGGAAGATGAGGATTGCCTCTAAGGTTCTCCGAACTCCTACACGCTACTGCTATCTCTACAGCTAGCATTCACACGTGGGTTGTCAGAGGATAGGGTGAGGGTACACGCGTGTAGGCCTTCTGCAGGCCGCGTGTACCTCTGTGTGTCCCGAAAACTATAGTCAAGCAAAAGTCAGGGAAAGTCGGTATGGAAAACCAGACTCCCTGCTAGCTCAGACCTTACAGAAAAAGGCAGGCAAAGAAAAAAAAGAAAACCTAATCTTTAAACAACCCAAAAACTTAAATAAATCCAAGAACCCTAAAGAGTATTATCCCCAGTATGGTCGCCAATTCTGTTGTTGAGAAAAACACCCTACGGACTAGCAAACTAGGGTCAGACTTGCATGCAGATTTTGACCGAATAGAAACTACTTTTTTACCTACAACCCAAGATTTAAACCCCTTTTTTCACAGTAAATGCATGGAAAATGACCACCAACCTTATTACCAGCGTTTGATGTAGATCCTTCGTTGCTCTTCGATTACTTGTTTGTGCTGCTCTTTCCACAGATGACCTGCACTCAAGACAAACAACAATTATGCATGCATGCTACTTCTATACTCAACGGTTAGAAATCAAGCATAAATTAATCAAACCATAGACGATTAATGCATTGGGACGGGAAAATTATTCTTTTTATTACTGAAAGTGAATCAACTTACAAAAAAGCTGAGACCGGCCACCGCTCCTTGAACTTGATCCTGGGCTCCTCTTCTTCTGTCCTTCAACTGCTTTGCGTTAAATCTCCTTTGGCATGAGGAAAGGCTAAAGGGTTGGGACAATGGATTATGTAAATGGGCAGAGTTTCTTCGCTATATTTTTTCCTCCTCCAAATGGTACCCCTACCCCTTCTTTTATAGGCTAGAAGGAGCTAGGGTTTTGGACAAACCCTCGGCCATGCATGGCTGGGAGTTTCAGTTCACTGACCCATAGCTTTTTATTTCGTCAGCAACTTTCCTTTTTTCGTGCTTTGTTAGGTACACGCGGGTTGTTGTGAGTCAACCAGCGTGCACATGCGTGCAGTAATGGGTTAGGGCACGTGGGCCTTGACACGAGAGGATTTTCAAAGAGTTGTTCAGCAGAGTTTTGACAAGAAAGGGATATGAGTTGGCCTGATGCTAGGTAAGCATGTGTGGTGCAATTTAGGGTTATAACATACATTGCATTGAGTGTGGCAGTCCGCGAAGTAGTGTGCTTTCACAAACTTCTGACTGATTTATTCGATCATGAGATGGATCCTACTATTATTCATTGTGATAACTAGAGTTGTGTGAAGCTCTCTTAGAACCATGTGTTTCATGATAGATCGAAACACATCGAGATAAAATATCACTATATCAGAGACATGGTGCAGAGGAAGACAATACACGTGTAGTACCTTCCTACCCATGAGCAGATCGCAGATATCTTCACCAAACTGCTTGCCAAGACGAAGTTCGAGTACTTCCATGAGAGACTTGGTCTGCTGGAGAATGCCTCCCTAGCTGAGAGGGAGTGTTGATGATTACAGTTGCGTGAGACATCCTCCAGGACACAGACTAAGTGAGTCGACCTAAGAGAGATCCCATGAGTTGGGTGTGCCCATGATATGGATGTGTGGTTCCTCTCTGAGACGGAGATGGAACATTGTGCCCCTATGTGAGGTGGTGAAGCCCATGATCTGGGTGTGTGGTTCCTCTCTCAGACGGAGATGAAATGTTGTGTGCCCCTGTGTAGGGAATCCCATGAGTTAGGTATGTGGTTCCTCTTTGAGACAGAGATGGAATGTTGTGTGCCCCTTTGTGGCGAAGCCCATGAGTTGGGTGTATTGTTTTGAGACAGAGATGAAATGATGTATTGGCCTCCTCTGTGCAGATATTTGAGATGATACTCCAGATGATTCTCTTGTGTAACGCAATGAGAAAGAGATCTGTTGAGTTGGACGTTACTGTGGTTGAGCACAGGTGAACGTGACCCTAGTGGTTGAGCACTAGTGAGTGTGGTTCTCATGTGAGACGCAGTGAGATAGAGATGTGGACATCCCTGTGGCTGAGCACAGATGGATGGTACAGGTCGGCCCCACCATAAAGTGAAAGATAATTAATGTAAAAGATAATTAATATGGTAATTATTAATTATATTATAAGTTATTGAGGTCGGCCCTATTGTGCCAATAGACACTATTGTTGATGGGTTCGGTCTAATATAAATAAAGCTAAATTCCCCATTGAGGAAATATATCACAAGTGTGAGTTTGGAAATTTCAGCAAACACTTGTTCTTGGGAAAAGTGCGCACCTCTCCTAGGTGTTAGTCTTCTAGGGTTTGTGAGCACCCTTTTGTGTGCTAGTTCTTTATGGTGGTGGAGTTCTTTCTCTTGATGAATATAGCAAAGGATTGGTTGGGTTTTCTTCCTTTTTTTTAGAAGGGTTTCCCAGGATACTTCTTGTGTATTTGTGCATGGTGTTTCTTCTTGTGATCTTGGTTGCTGCAACAAATTGTTTATGGTTTAAGTAAAATGCTAAAAATGGAATGAACTTCATGCTTAATCCTAGCTTATTGAAAAATCAGCAATTTCTCACTCAATCACTACCACTCCATTTATCAGCTTGATTAGAAAACCTTGTCCCATCACTCCTGTAACCATAATAGTTTATTCATAGTTCTCTTCCACCGAACCAGAGAGCCTCGTGCACTCTTCTTCTTTTCTATTGGTCCTCCAGACCATTCATGTGTCTTCTCTTTTGTGCTTTTGCCCTCTGCCTACGAGTTTCCTCTCTTTTCTTTCTTTTCCGCACAAGATTTTGTGGGTCAAGTCAGGAAGTTTCAAATGGTACTATGCCCATCTCCCTCATTGACTCTTGAGGGAATACTTCCCAACTACCAGCCTGACTGGTAATTAAGTTTTTCTTGGCTAGAATATTGTTCTGGAACTGCGCATTTATATCCAATAGGGTACCGGCCTGGTAGGGGTCAACTCACCATTGTTGATTCCCCTACCATCCCTTCTCATGCATCATGATCTATCTGGAAACCCTCTTTTAGAAGTCATTCCACTAATTTCCTTTCATTTAATAACAAAAATATATACATTAATTTCTATGGCAGTGTTCATTGTCTATCCAACATTCGTATGGCATATTTGTCTATAGTTTTGTGCACAGTAATAACAATATTTACAATTTGGGGAAAACAGGGGTGTTACAAAATTACTCTCTCTAGTGAACAAAGTCGGTTCACCAGGTAAATACCCAATGTAGGTAGGACAACAGGTTATAATCCATAAAGGATAATATATTAAATAATAATGTATATGAATATGAGATGATATTACAATGAGAAATAAGGGCCTTATATACCCACATAGGGTGCCCTTTCATGAAGAGATGCATCATTTCATTAGGATGTCATAACTCTTCATTATTAATTATTATTTATTGATTATTTGTATTTGTTATTTATTATTATTATTATATATTTATTTATGTTGCATTTCCTTCCCCTTAAACATGCTTTGTCCTCAAAGCATAAATACCGAAGGCTTCACCTTAACTTTTGGTCTCGCTCGCACTGTCTTCTCAATATCTTTTGTGCTTGTAGTTACAATACTCGACGAAACAAGATGATATAACCTTTGAATTTCTAAACTAATGTGTTTCATCTTTTGGGGAGTGACCCATCCCAAATCTACCTTCATTGTAACTGCTTGATTATCGATTGTTCTAACAGGGCTTCTCATTTCAGACTTCCATACAAGTTTTCTATTTTGTCTTTGTTCCTTTACAATGTTGTAGTTTAGTTGTCGGTAAAAAGAACAGTGTTCATACTCCTCTTGACTTTGTTGTTGGTTGTAACAACTCTTGTGATTCGGATGACAATAAAGCACCCGAATCTCTTTTCAATCTTGTTTGTTGGATCTCTCTTCAACTCTTGATATTATTGGTAATTCAACTAGACCGGTGTTTATTCCCTTCTCCGAGGTCTGGATTTTTTTAACTGGAAGCCTTTTTATTTCACTAGGTTCAAGTATTGTTCCTTCACTAGTCATTGCTTCTTTACTATAAAATTGTTCTAACCTTTCCTTTTGTAATTTCTTCTCGTTCTTCAACTTCTTGATTTGTGTGACCAAACTTTGATTTAGACGACAAAATTTTGCATATTTATCTATGATAATTTTGTCACACTCTTTTTGGATCTCATGTATTCACTGTTGTTTATCCAAGAGTAGAATTTTGGATATTTGATCAAGATTTTTTAATGTAGATATTGAATTTGACTTCACTGAGACATCATGTAATGTTATTTTTTTCTTCTTCTAAGAAAACATTAAAAACTTTTTTCTCAAAGTGTAATATTAAGCTACCCAACGTCTCTAACAAAGTTGAGCCAAGGATTATATCAACCTTTTTTTCATATATAGTTGTAACCACAAAATTCGATACAAATTTATAATCTTCGAGTGTCAACAATAAATCCTTGATGTCATATTTATTGCGTAAAAAAAAATCTTTTGTTTCAATTACATTTGTCTTTGGAATTATTAATTGATTTGTCAAATCCATACTTATGTGATTTTTCTTCTTATTTAGGAAAATGTGGATGCTAACTTCTTTTTCTTGAATATTTCCTCTAAATGTTAATAATCATATGCATCTACTTAAATGGTTTTTACCAGAAAATATTCCTTCCTTAAAATCCATTTTTTTAATTTGAATTGACCTTATAATTATTATAATATCTCTTTAATAATAATAAGACTTAATCTTCTTGACTTGATAGATATCTTCCTCTAATATTCATTTATATTAT
The DNA here is from genome assembly GCA_009831015.1 of Picea engelmannii. Classification (NCBI taxonomy): domain Eukaryota; kingdom Viridiplantae; phylum Streptophyta; class Pinopsida; order Pinales; family Pinaceae; genus Picea; species Picea engelmannii. The sequence continues at coordinate 131,691 of ML799408.1, forward strand.
TTTAAGAAAATAATCATTGATAATTCGTCTTCTTATATAGAGAGAGTTTAAAAACTTTGAATATTTTCTTTATACTTTACCAAAAGTAATTTTGTATTTGCTTAATCTCTTCTTTTTTTCCTTGGTAATTAATGAAAAATAATTTAATATTACCTTCACACTTTCCAAAAGAACTCTTTTAGTTATACTCCTTCTTTCTTATATATCTTTGCACTCCAATTTTTATAATCTTTTTTATACTTTATAAAAGGTATCTTATAAATCCCTTTTATACTCTTGACTATTTGATTGCGGCGGTTAGGGCTCAACGAACGTGACCCTAAGTTTTGTGAAATACTTCTCTAGAGGAAAATACACAAACATATATATTATATATGGTATGGATACCATGGGCCAATGGTTTTCCAAAACCATGAGATGGTAAATCTCCAAAGGTAAAATAAAATATTCACTTTTCCTCTTCTTTGAAACTTTTTTTTTAAATTATGTTTTCTCACTTTTTAAATAATAATTAACTTAACTAATGTCAAATATAAAATATTTATTTCAAACTTCTTGGTGTGCACTTATACTTCTTCAGGTACCCCTTAAGAAAAACCTTTTCTTTTTTTTTTCTCCTCTTTTTTTTATTTTTATTTTGTGTAGAATGACTTTTTTACTTTCGCTAAAATGTGTAGAATATTTGATTTATAAATGACCAATGGCCAATATGAGGTCAAAGACCTTATTTTAGAGAAACTCTATTTGTGACCAAAATTTGGATCGAGACGAAGCTTTGATACCACTGTGGTGAACCAAGCCGATTCACAAGGTAAATAGTCAATGTAGGTAGGACAACAAGTTATAATCCATAAAGGATAATATATTAAATAATAATGTATATGAATATGAGATGATATTACAATGAGAAATAAGGGCCTTATATACCCACATAGGGTTCCCTTTCATGAAGAGATGCATCATTTCATTAGGATGTCATAACTCCTCATTATTAATTATTATTTATTAGCTATTTGTAATATTTATTTTTTATTATTATTATATATTTGTTTATGTTACACTCTCCCAAAATTCTTGTTTTCCATCATACAGACCATACACATTCATCATGATAACTTTTTGTCCCAACCTTTTACACTTGAATTATGTTCATAGGTTTGAAAGGAAAAAGAATTTGTTAGACAAAATAATATCCAATCTCCAGCCAATAATAATACCACGACCAAAGGAGTCCAATTACAAAAACTCCTAACCTTTGAGTAATAATTTCATATTCCCCAATAAAGAATCCCCATTGTACATTGTCTCCTATACTAGAATGATCACATACACCTCTAAGTTTACCAACCTATAAAGGGATAAACTTTTGTTGGGGTTGCACCTATACCTCTAGTGTTTAAGGATAAAATAGTCATTTGATAACATTATTAAGGGGCTTGGAATATCTAAGTATCCAAGTAATTATTTTTTTCTCTCCTTGGTGTATTTCAAAAAAAATATTTTCCTAAGCATGTTGCAAATATGACTTTTTTCCTACCAACATCATGTCCATCACATGTATGTAGTCTACACCCAAAACACAAGATAAAGACTCATATTTTTTTGATATTATGAGGTATTTGTTGTCTCCTCTTCCCACAACATCAATAACATCATAGTTGCCTGAAAAAAAATCCCTCCCCACTGAACAATGAGAGGAAGAAATATGATTTGAAGATGAAGAAAAAAAGACAAAGTCTCACCCTTTACCCTACTCTCTTAGAAAACAATGGGTCCTTTCTAACACCCTTTAATCCCTTCTTATTCATTTTTAAAGGAATAATACCCCCAGATAACGATGGCTAGGACTCCTTACAAATTTGATTACTATCAAAAGTTAATGGTAATTCAGAAACAAGAGTGAACTCACCAACGTCTCCTCACATGTTTACAAGCTTTGTAAGTGGCAGGACTTTGACTTCCTCCATAATAGCCAAGGCCTCATTAGAATTTAACTCCTTTATTTGACCATGCTCGAATAAAGTATTTAGCAAAGGATAAACCTCCGACCCATGTTTGATTATAGTCATTACACTTCTTGAAATAAAATCAAGTCAACCTTAGAGCTAGACAAAGGAACTTCACAAGTAGGGAATAGAGCCATATCTCCTTGAGCACCAACTAAAGGCTCAAAACCAAGAACAACCATATTTCGAGGTGTCTCCTCTATTAATATTGGTTTGGTGGATCCTACCAACCTCTGAGAAGACACATAACTGACACCACCTTTGGTAACAACAATATCAATCTCCAACAATAAAGCACTCTTGTCAAAATTGACAGACCTATCAATCACCAATATTGAACCTTTACGCCCGCACGGGTGTAGATGGATTGGCAAGTGTCGTGTAAATGGAAGGAAATTTGTAAAAATGAAGTCTCATGTTCGATTCTCACCCGAACTTACTCGTGTGCCATTCTTACGGGCTGGGTGGTTGCACCTGGGGTTATAGTGGTAGCCGCTGGGGATCGACCCCGTGTCACGCGAGTACGAGAACCGCGAAGTTGTCGATTCCCCCAGTAAAAAAAAAAAAAAATATTGAACCTTTACACCATGTGCTAATAGTTGATCTGAGATAGCCATAGAGTTAGATTTTTTTTAGCTTCACATGTTTAGTATCTAACACGGGGGATTCACCTTGTTGACCAATATCTTATCATGTTCATTCATAAAGGGGGTTTTAAAGTTGTGAAAAATAGAGTCAATATATTGTAGGTATTGGGGTGGGTGGGTGTGGGGTATGGAGGTGTTTATAGGTATTGGGGGGAATAAAAGGGGGTATTTTATAAAAATAGGGGATATCTAGTAAAAATGTGTTTTTTTATAATGTATTGGGAGGGGGTTCAACAAAAGTATTTTGGAGGTATTTATCAATATCTAGTGAAATTAGATGTATTCTTTAATATCTCATGAATGCATGTGCTATGTCACATGTTCACTAAGTGGATACCCCATGGTATCTAACTAATTCTTTCTCTAGTGATACTTTTTTTACTAAGTATTTAGCATAATCAGCTAGCACGTGACCGTAAAAATGACATCACATACAACGAAAAGGAATATGTGTGTAGTTTAAGGTATATGTAAACTTAGTAATACTCATATCACTAAAATTAGTATGCATAAATAAATAACAACATTTGTATATCCTTAAACAATAAAAGTAGTTATCATTTCATTTCTTATTGCATAATCAACATCAAGTAACAAGTTATGAGAGTCATACCTGAAAGTTTCAATGAGAACTCACTTACAATCTATGTGAACATAGAACTGTTGAGCTCCAACCAGCTACAATTGAGTGTGGGGGATGACTCTCCTCCCAACCAACTCTCAGTCAACACAACTAAGATCACTTGATCCCACAATCAACTACATATGCTAACTTTTATTCCATCCCTATCAAGATTTTCCAAGAAAAAGATATCTCACTACCTTCTCCACATTTATTAAATAGTTATTCTTCATATCCATCCATGCAAAAAGATCCATGCATAGACTCAATTTGTCACCAAACACTTAACTCTTAATCATCTAGCTTCTAACCTTTTTTTTTTTAGCTCTTCCCTTAATCCCATTTTAGTAATTTTTCTCCTTTTTACTTTTTCCTCCTTTATAATAAAGTAGTTATTTAATTATGATTACTATTATCATTATCATTGTTATTATTATTTATTACCATCATTATTATTATTTATTATGATAATTTTTATTATTTAAAGACCACTTATTTATTTTTCTCATCAAGTATATGATTAAATCCAAATATGGGGCATTACATATTCCCCCCTTCAAGAAACTTCATCCTGAAGTTAAATTTAATTATGTTACTCATAGGTTTTTATTTTCTTCTTGTATCTTCCACATCACCCTCTATTGTAACTAGTATATGAACCACCCAAGCGACCATGAAAACAAATGAAATTACACATCATAACTCTGAGTAAGTATGGGCACAACTTTGTTCATCCTAACCATGACTTTCGATATCAGGATTAATCATATTGACCTAACCTAGGCCCTAAGACCCAAGGCCTCATTTTCCCAAGAAAACATCTGTTATAGTACACTAACTTGCATACACTAGGCATATTGAAATATCGTCCTAAACTTCCTCCCCATCTCCTACTAGGTACTTATCCCCAAGCATCGAAGTTGAGCAACACAACTTCACCAACAAGTACTACTCCATCCCTTCTTTTGGACTTCAACATCACAACTCCAATATCAAGCACTCTAGCCTTCTCAAGATGGTCCTATGTCCCATTGAGAATTATAAATGAAAAAGAACCATTGGCATAGGTTTATTGATTGAGTTTGTCCTCAACCCATAAGGTGTTAATTTGTAATTATTCTCCTTCGTAGTTATGGGCTCCCATGAGATCACTGAATGAATTGGCCCTCTCAACCCACTGGTGGATTTCTTGCTAATCAACACATCAAAAAATTCATCCAAATCATTAGTTGTAATCATAACATCATCATTTCATATAAACTTATCCACATGCTAATTATCACATGTCATTATGAGAACACTGCATCCTAAATAGTAAGGCACCACATGCTCAAGCTTGCCATAATAAAAACATCTTATCAAAAATTTGGATGCAATTAGATAATTTCATGACTTTATGAAATACTATCATAAGAAATATAACCTCAACATATCTTTGTCAAAGATATAGCATTTCATCAACATAAATAAATGGAACCACGTATTAACATAACATCATATGTAAATACCATTAGTGTTCTTAAGATAGAAAAGCATCATGAATAGAGTAATCACATAGCATGTGTAGAACAATCAACTCAACATGTAGTATTTATTTTAACCAACAACTAGTCATGCATAAAATTGTCAAAGAAATAGTCATCAAAAGCCCCCACCTAGGATATGCATTTGTCCTAGTTAATTTAGTAAATCTAGTATTGACTAATAAAAGCAATTTAATCAAACACATAGGGGAAGACACGATGCATAGTTTCCACATCCTCCTAGATAGCATATCATGGATTGTATTGGTCCCATTAGACATTGACTTGTTCAATTTCCTATCTCTTGAGTTGATGAACCATGTGGTCCAATATAAAGAATGATTTGATTTGGATAGAACCCTCCTCGGAAACATGTAATCCTTGAAAATGCATCACATAGTATGGATCAAGAACATAATACCTCCGTACATAAACATAAAATACATTATGTATATTTCTTAGATGGGATGGAAGCTCAATCTTATAATCAACTAGTCCAATCCTCTCAAGGATTTTAAATGGTCAAATGAATCTAGAGGAAAATTTTGTTCCCTTACCAAATGTGAAGGGACTCCTAAAGGGTCTAACTCTAACAAAAACCTTGTTACCTTCCTTATAGATTATATTAGTGATCTTAACATCTACGTAATTTTGTGTTGATCCCTAGCTTCCTTAAGAATTTTTTTAATTGTAACCATCTATTCTTCCATTTCTTGGAGCATGTTGGGTCCCAATATGATTTGATCCTCTAATCGATCATGACTCAAAGGTGTTTGAAAGGTCTTTTGTTGGAATACTGAGAGGGGGAGGTGAATCAATATTCGTACTTTTAATCCTTTTAACCACAATATGTATTCATTACTTTATGAGCAGATTACCAATAACATTCAATATGAGTAGTATACATAAACAATGAACAATAAGCAACCACACATATACACATTACACAAATATTTTACTTGGAAACCCAATGCAGGAGAAAACCACATAATACTTTTCTTATATTGTCAAAAGAAGTACATTCATAGGAAGCACCAACTTCCTTGTTTTCTAGCTACAACTAGAAGGAGTCTACAACCCCCTGGTTTCTCAGGCTCCAACCTGAAGGAAGCTACAACTCCCTGATTCTTTGGCTCCAACCAGAAGGAGGATACAAATCCCTTATGTTCTCCGGCTACAACCGAAAGGTGGCTACAACCACCTATCCTTGCCCCATCCAACCACCCTGAAATATAAGTGCCAAATAATTGATACTTTCACTATCATTATGTCATTGTAAAACCTGTACCAACAACCTGTCACAATAATCTCCTCAACCAATCAGATATGATCACATAGATCTCATACCAACTATCACAAGTGCATAGCTCAAACCATGTACAACTATGTCTCTCTAATCATGTGCCATACATATACAAACAATCATAAACAAAGTGTAGTGAACCCTCACATCAACCAAGCATCAAACCCTCACTGATAAGCAGCCTCAATCTGTACCAATAACTTCATAAACACACCTCAACCATGTACCAAGGAATATAAGATATTCCTCAACAATATACCCAACAAAGTATGTCAATTGTCAATGACAAACAACAAATATACCAGCACTGCACATCTGTAGATTTGTCTCATATGGTATGTACCATACAACCAATAATCTCTCTAGGGAAAATACTCAATCTCCCATAACCATATCTCACACAATCACCAACATCCAACTACAAACAAGCATGTAACACACCTTTTTGATCCTGTAGATAGATCTGATGTACCTAAACATTGTCAAACTTCCGGTGGCCTCTCCTTAGCTTCTACAACTAGATTTACTCCTCAAAATTTAGATCTTGTAGTGCCTCGCATGTCGAGTCGTGTTGTTCCTCAGGGCCTTGCATGACAAGATATAGGAAAACCGTGGGGATGCCTCACGGGACATTTATTGTCTAACCCGCAGGGTTGATCCTAATCAATGTTTTTCACGATCTTCCCGCTTCCTTCTACAACTACGAAACTTTGTCTTCACTCTTCCTTCGCTACCTTAGACTTGCACAACTCCAGATGTATCAATGAGTACTTTCAATAAACCTTTCACAAGATAGATATTCAATGTGCTCAATAGGTGTTAATGGGAGTATCTTGCTCTCTTATTCATACTCTCCAAGTGCCTTCCTTTAGGGGTCATCTTATAACTATTTTACCCAACTTCCCCCTTTTAGGGATAACCCACTTTCTTGTTGCAACTACTTTACCCATAATTAGTAAACTCACCACTTCTTGTTGCAACTAATTTATTTTTAATTATTTTCTTATTTCAACAACTTTACCCATAATTAAATCCTAGTTGCAGCCACTTTGACAAGTAAACTTCTTGATGACTTTCTAGCAACTTCTATAATAATTGAATTCTTTGTTGATCTTCTAGGGGATTCTAGAATATTCATGAGAGTCCTCCAACTTCACAAAGCCATATCTCCTCAGTCGTGAGGAACTACGTGACGTACCACATATCACTAGAAACTGCACAGTGTGTATTATCCATCTATGATAGTATTATCTGCCAATTCATTGATATTCATGTCTTTATTCCTCATACAAACTCGGGTTCCTTAACCACACCTTTGGGGCTACCGGAATTTGCTACTAGACTTGCTTCAAGGGTTGACATTAATGACAACCAACCCATTCTATCAATAATCTCCCCCTTTGGAATTGATGGAAACACTTTGCACTCCGATGAAACATTGATGGCATAGAAATACTTTTGCTCATGCTCCCCTTGTGACCATCACTCCCCCTGGAATGATGCCTATGTTCCTTCTCTTCATTTCCATTCATGCCTATAATTACTCTCTCCACCTTTGACATCAATGGAAAAGGGTATCTTCCCTTTGGGACTATTCCCCCTATATAAACTATCCTTTGGGCTACTCCCCCTGTATGAACTATCATTTTTCTCATCAATGGTGCTTCCTTGTGTAAATCTACAACATATATGAAAAGTATTCAAAATTCATTGTGGAGCAGAAACTATTCCAAGTTTCTGTCGAAGATACTCAAAGGCTTCCCTTGGAAGTGGTTTGGTGAAGATATATGTGATATGTTCTTTTGACCCAACATACTCGACCCTGATGTTCTTCTATGCAACTTGTTCTCAAAGAAAGTGAAACTTGATCGGAATGTGTTTCGTCTTGGAGTGCATCACTCGATTCTTTGAGATATTGATGGCACTGGCGTTGTCACAAAATATCAGAATGGGCTCATCATATGCAATCTGTATATCCTTCAAGGTATGTTTCATCCATAGTACCTGGGTACAACATGTTGTTGTTGCAATATATTATGCTTCTGTTGTAGATATATTGAAGATCATTTCTTGCTTAACCAGGATACCAGACACTCACCCAAGTAGAAATTTGCTCCACTTGTACTTATGCTATCATCAATGCTACCTTCCCAATCTACATCTATGTAGGAAATAAGATATAGATCATTCCCTTTTGGATATCATAATCCAAATTCTTGTGTACCTTTTAGATATTTGAATATCATATTCACTGTCATAACATGTAATTCCTTTGGTGCTACTTGAAACCTTTCCACTTGTCCAATTGCATGTATCACATCCGACCTAGAAGATGCCACATAGAGTAAACTTTCAGTCATCAATATGTATTGTCTCTGGTCCGCATCCTTTGAATCATCATCCTTACTTAAATTGCAACTGGTTTGCATAAGAATACTGACTAGTTTTCAATCTTCCATTCCAAACCTTTTTAGAATTTCTATGATATACTTGGTTTGAGAGATGAAGATACTTGTGTTATTCTGACATATCTGTAGTCCCAAAAATAAGGACAACTCTCTAAGCAATGACATCTCGAACTCTTGGAAAATTTATGACTCATCATGTCATCACCACTTCCAAAAATAATATCATCAACATAAACTTCAATTAACAAGATACTATCTTGATTTACCTTTATGTAGAGATTGGTGTCTGCATTTCCTTTCTTGAACCTTTAATGTTGTAAGTATCTATCTAGTATTGAATACCATTCTCTGGGAGATTGTTTGAGACAATATAGGGCCTTATTCAACCTGCAAAAAAATATTCAATCTCTGACAATTGAAATCTTTTAGCCTTCTCAATGTAGACTTCTTCCTCAAGATCTTTGTTTCGGAATGTTGATTTCACGTCCATATGATACACTTTAACATTCTTATAACATGCATAATCTAGGATCATTCTGATTAATTCCATTATGGAAACTGGGTAAAAGGTCTCTTCAAAGTCTATTCCTTCAACTTGAGCATATCCTTTACATACCAACCTTGCTTTGTTCCTAGTAACCTATCCATCCTCGTTCAATTTGTTTCTGAAGACCCACTTTGTATCGATTACATTCTTGTTCTTCGGCCTTGGAACCAGTTCCCAAGTGTCATTCATTTCTATCGACTGATCTAACTTTTCATCCATAGCTTTGATCCATAATTCATCATTGTTGGCTTCTTCAAAACTACTTGGCTCAAAAGTGGATAACAGTGCTAGGTGTTGTTGTTCCGGTGAACATATTCTTCATTTGGTTTCAACTCTTGCATCTTTATTTCTAATGATTTGTTCTGATGGATGATTCTTTTGCACTCGTATTATAGGTTTCTTTGGAGGTACCTAAAGATCTTGTTGCTCTTGCTCTACTTCTGAATTCTCTTCATCTTCCTCTTTTGCTTCTTCTTCCTTTAAATATTCTTCGTGATTTTGTTCCACTAAATCTTTGCTTTCTTATTTTATCTTTCGTCCATCTATCTCATCGATCATCACATTGATGCTTTCCACTATTATGTTGAGTCTTAGATTGAAGCATTTGTATGCTTTCTTTTTTCTTAAGTACCCAACCAATATGCCTTTATTAACTCGAAAATCAAATTTTTCAATATTGTTGTCTTCCCTTTTGATGTAGCATTTGCTTCCAAATACTCTAAAGTGCTTCACATTTGTTGGTATTCCTTTCCATCGATCATATGGAGTCTTATCACTATTATTTATGAGCATTCCATTGTTCTGAATGTGAATTGTTGTACGCACTTCTTGTACCCAAAAGACATCTATAAACTTCGAATCCATTAACATGGTTCTGGCCATTTCCTGTAGTGTTATGGTGTTCCCTTCAACCACTCCATTTTGCTGAGGTTTCCTAGCTACTAAGAATTGTCTCTTTATCTCATGCTCGTTGTAGAATTCCATGAACTCTTTTGATGTAAACTCTCCTCCATTGTCTCATCTCAAACACTTGATTTTCAACTCTGTCTCAGTTTCAACCATCTCTTTGTATGTATTGAAGCTCTCAAATGCCTCTGACTTCTTCTTGAGAAAGAAAACTACAGTCATTCTTATGTAGTCATCAACCAATAGCATGAAATATTTTTCACCTTTCAATCCCTTTGTTCTTGTTAGTCTGACTAGATCGGTATATACAATCTCTAGTGGCTTTGTTATGGAGTATTCCTTTGACTTAAACTTTATCTTGGTCTGTTTTCCTTGTAGACAATGCTTGCATAGAATGTTTGTTGGTTTTGATATCTCAGGCATTTCTCTCACTGTTTCCCTTTTGTTGACCTTGACAAGGTTATCAAAATTTGTGTGACCCGTTCTGTTTTTCCAGAGAAACCTTTCATCTTCCTTTCCTAAGCAACATTTTTCTTTTCCAATTTCATTTAATACATATATGTTGCTTGGAGTTCTTACAGATGTAGCCATCAATTTATCTGACGCTACTTTTCTTATTTAGCATTTCTAAGAATCAAACAAAAGTCTATGTCCTTGGTCACACATTTGACTTACACTTAGTAGATTGTGTTTCATGTTTTTGAATAATAGAACATTATTTTATTTGTCATCCTTGCTTCCAAGCTTAACTGTCCCTTTTCCTATAATTCTGGTTGAGTTGTCATTCCCAAATAAAAACCGATCAATCTCTTTCCTTATTTAGTGTTAGAAACATGTTCATATCCCATGTCCTATGCTTTGAACATCCAATGTCAACATACCATCCATTTTTCTTGTGTTTAGCTTGTAGAGAAAGTGTGCATTCTTTTGTGTTGAATTGATCATGCTTCCTTATCCATATCCTTTGCGGTTCATGTTTGTGATTGTTGATATTATGTTGTGATTCTCTAGGAGGAATAATCAATCTACAATCTTTGGCCATGTGTCCAAATTTGTTACACTTGTAGCATTCTACTTCAGTGCTCAAAGGTCCAAATTTGTTGCAGCTTATGTGTTGTGCTTCATGAGATCTTCTTGAATAACCATTTCTTGTGTAGCCTTCATAGTTATTCTTGTTCTTGGTATTGGCTCTACAATTCACATATTTATGTCCAAAATTATTACATGAATAGCATAAACCAAGAAAAATAGTTTGATACCTTTTGAATTGTGTTTCTCTTCTGAATCCTTCTTCTTCTCAGGGTCTCTCCATTGTTGGTTGTTGTTGATTCTAAAATCTAAATATTCTGGGTGGTGTAGTATCTATGTAATCCTCTTCTTGGTTTTTCTTGCCTTCTTCCTTCCTAAAGGAGCCTTTGATTGTTTTTGCAGCTTCTCTATTTTGTTTTCTTGGAGCTTGAGCCTTTCTCTGTCTAGTTGTATCCTAGTCTGGATTTGTTATGGTATGGCCTCTGACTGTTAATGATCTCATCCAATACTTTGGTGTTGTTTTGTTGCATGTCCTTCTGAATATATTTTCTTAGAGTGACTATTTTTGCTTCCAAGCCTTCGATCATCTTGTCATTTTCATATAGTTGACCTCTAAGTGCTTCTTTGATTATTTTGTATTCTTCTACTTGGAGTTTTAACCTTGAGATTATTTGCTCGACTTCCTCATAATTCTGAGATCCTTCTTTCTCTTTTAGTTCTTCCTTGAGTGACTTGATTTTCTTTTTTTCAATCCTTAGCTCTTCTAGTGCACTGATTAATTCTGCTATGAGATCAACTTCTCCTTCTTCCTCAAAATGTTCTTCAGAATATTCTACTTCCATGAAGAGTACTCTTTCAGTATCGTTGTCACTATCTTCTTCCTCGTCTGATGATGAACTGTCTTCCTTGGTGCAAATACTTTTCTTGAAGAATTTATTTTTGTTTCTTTTATTCTTTTGATTTTACTTTTTATTTTTATGATCTTCTTCTTCATCACTTTCCTTATTCTTATGAGAACATTTAGAAGCAAAATGACCAACACCACCACAATTAAAACATTTCAATGGAAGCATACATTTATATTTTTCGGTTCCTCTTTTCAACTTTCTGACGAAGTTTTCCATTTCTTCATCGTCTTCTGAATCATCATTGCAACTACAATCTAACTTTGGCTTTTGCTTGCTCTTTTTCTGTCTTCTTGGATGCTTTGAATGTTGTTCCTTTGTAACTAGGTTCTCCTGTTATATTCTCATCGCATAAGTTGTGAGTATCCCATGTAGCTCCCCCATGCTTAATGTTGCTAAATATGCTCTTTCTTCCAGGGCTGAAATCTTCGGGTCATATCTCATAGGTAGAGACCTCAACACTTTTTGAACAATGATCGGTTCCTTCATTTCTTCTCCCAAACCTTTAATTTCACCGACTGTCTCATCAACTCATAGAAAGTAGGAGGCAATTTTTTCATCTTCTTTCATCTTCAATTGTTCAAACTTGGCTCTAAAGGTTTGAAGTTTAGCTCCCTTAACCTTAGTGTCTCCTTCATAGATATTCTTTAATTTGTCCCAGATTTCTTTTGTGGAATCACAATGTATAACTTTAGTGTATACTGATTCAGTCAAACCATTCAGGATAGAATTTTTGGCTCTAGCATCATTATCTTCATGTTTATTTCCATCATTATATGTCAAGGGAGTGGTTGGTGCTTTGTATCCAACTATTATTGATCACCAAACATAGAATCCATGTGCTTGCACATATGTTTTCATCAGTCTGCTCCATAAGTCATACTTCTGACCATCAAACTGTGGAACCCCAATCTTAGTCTAGTCCATGATATCCTTCCATTGGTTAGACTGCTTTCCGAAGGACCTGCCCTGATACCAATTGTTGGAATACTGAGGGAGGGGGATTGAATCAGTATTCATACTTTTAATCCTTTTAACCACAATATGTATTGTTTACTTTATGAGCAAATTACCAATAACATTCAATATGAGCAGTATACATAAGCAGTGAACAATAAGAAACCACACATATACATAGTACACTAGTATTTTACATGGAAGCCAAATGCGGGAGAAAAACATAGAATGATTTTCTTATATTTTCAAAAGAAGTACATTTATAGGAAGCACCTACTTCTTTTTTTTCCAACTACAACTGGAACGAGGCTACAACCCCCTGGTTTCTCAGGCTCCAAACTGAAGGAAGATAAAAATCCTTGATTCTTTGGCTCTAACCAAAAGAAGGCTACAACCCCCCTATGTTCTCCGACTACAACCGGAAGGCGGGCTAAACCACCTATCCTTGCCTCGTCCAACCACCCTGAAATATAAGTTCCAAATAACTTATACTTGCATTGTCACTCTGTCACTGTAAAACCTGTACCAACAACTTGTCACAATAATCTGTTCAACCAATCAGATATGATCACATAGATCTCATACCAATTGTCACAAGTGTATATCTCAAACCATGTACAACTATGTCTCTCTAATCATGTGCCATACATATAAAAACAATCATAAACAAAGTGTAGTGAAACCTCACATCAACCAAGCATCAAACCCTCACTGATATTTAGCCTCAATATGTACCAATAACTTCAGCAAAACACCTCAACCAAAATCCCTCAACCATGTACCAAGAAATACAAGATATTCCTCAACAATATACCCAACAAAGTGTGCCAATGACAAACAAAAAATATACCAGCATTGTACCTATGTAGATCTATCTCATACAATATGCACCATAACTGAAAATACTCAATCTCCCATAACCATATCTCACACAATTACCAACATCCAACTATAAACAAGCATGTAACATACCTTTTTTATCCTATAGATATATATGTTGTACTTGAACACTGTCAAACTTCATGTAGCCTCTCATCGGCTTCTGCAACTAGATTCACTCCTCAAACTTCAAATCTGGTAGTGCCTTGCGTGATGAAGCTAGATGTTCGGCAGGGCCTAGCATAACAGGCTATAGGCAACTTGTGGGGATTCCTTGTGGGACGTTTACTGTCTGACCCACGGGGATGACCCTAATCAGGGTTTTTTGCAATCTCCATGCTTCCTTCAGCAACTATGAAACTTTGTCGTCACTCTTCCTTCGCTACTTCAGACTTGTATAACTTCAGATGTATCAATGAGTATTTGCAATAAGCCTTTCACAAGATATATAGTCAATGTGCTCAATAGGTACTAATGGGATTTTCTTGCTCTCTTATTTATACTCTTCTTTAGGGGTCATCTTCTAACTATTACCCAACTTCCCTCTTTTAGGGCTAACCGACTTTCTTGTTGCAACTACTCTACCCATAATTAGTAAACTCACCACTTCTCGTTGCAACTAATTTATTTTTAATTATTTTCTTATTTCAACAACTTTACCCATAATTAACTCCTAGTACAACCACTTTGACTAGTAAACTTCTTGATGACTTTCTAGGAGCTTCTAGAATAATTAACTTCTTTGTTGACCTTCTAGGGGCTTCTAGAATATTCATGAGGGTCCTCCAAATTCACTAAGCCATATCTCCTCAATCGTGAGGAACTACGTGACGTGCCACATATCACCAAAAATGGAACAACGTGTACTATCCATCTATGATAGTCTTACATGCAAATTCATTGATCTTCATGTCTTTATTCCTCATACAAACTTGGGTTCCTTAACCACTCCTATGGGGCTACCAGACTTGCTTCAAGGGTTTACATCAATCACAACCAACCCAATCTATCAACATCTTCCATATAAGATTTCATATGGGGTTTGCACAAATGGAAATATGATAACTATTGTTGTATGCACATTCCAGTAAGGGAAGATACTTCTCACACTAGTTTTGTTGGTCCATGACATACAATCTCAATATATCCTCCAATACTTGATTAGCTCTCTTTATTCGAATGAAATTTATGTCCAATGTCAATTTCATTACATATCCATTGCATTGCAATTTATATCCTCTAATACTTCTTTAACGAATCAAATCCTAGGTCTAGCTTTGTTCCAATGCGATACTAGTTGTGGGGGGTGGTTGTTGTGATGCAACAAGAAAATAATTGTGAGAGTTGCAATCCTTTTGTGTAGATAAATATTGATATTAAGGCAATGGTTATACATTTCTTACCCTGAAACCAAACTTTTTATTAATTGTAAAGATGTAATTGCAACTATCAAGGCATGACATCTAGGTCAATAACTGAAGGATTTTTAAGCATTTGATATTTAGGTAGGAATTACATAAAGAATGCAGGAAGTATTGGTTATATAGGAATGTAACAATAATGGTAATGTTATATTTAGGAAGTAAATATAGGCAATAGGAATTATGGGCCAGTGATGCATGACAACATTAGATATGGGTGAAAGTTAAGGCCAAGGATGAATCGTTGTGTGAGCACCCAATTTTAAACAATGAGTATAAAAGTGAGTTAAAATTAGACATGTGTTCTTTGTATTGGTGTACATGCACATTTTCCATATTTTCCTACTATTCAAGGGGATATATATGTTTAGCATGGTTATTTATAACATGTCTATTTTTAGCAAGTATCTAATTATAGTATGTCTATTTTTAGCAGGTGGTAGTGACATTAAAGTTAGAAGGATCAAAAAGCACTTCACCTTGAATATTCCTCTTTCCATGGAAATATTTCCATCCTAGACAAGAGCCCACTTCCACTAGAGTATCACTCAGTGTTAGTTCTATTATTAGTCACTTCATTTATGGAGTTTAGTTCAGCATGCATGATTTTTTACTTGTGAATGTTAACTCTATTATTATCCAACCAACTCCACTTACTAACATTGTTATTTTTGGAAGGTCTAATTCCAATAATAGCTAACTCCATTTATAACTAGCCAAATCCATTATTGGCTAGATAACTCCACTTACTACTAGTTAACTTTGGAGTCGCATGTGCATGCACAAGGAAGCTCACGTCTTCTCTCATTAGCAAAAATAATGAATTTAATAGTTCAGTCTCTCTTATTTATTTTTGATCTCATGCTTGCAAGTGTTCTTTCTTCTTAGTGACTAGAATATTGTGCTTAGCAATTTAGTTTTGCAACTATATTCTTGTGTGGGAATTTGTTCATGGTATAATAGCTTAGGAGAATCTTGTAAGAAGAAAACAATATTTACTTTGCAAAGCATAGGTTTAGCTTGTAAGGAGAAGCACTAATTTTCTTTGCAAGTGGCAAAGGAGAGGCGCATATTTTATTTGTAGGTGACGCATGATTGAAGCGTACATAGAGAATGGATCAGTCCATGTCAATAATCCTCACATCATTCAATTACTTTGAATGTAAACCCAAAATTGAGATTCTACTAAGCAAAGGAATCTACAAGATTACAATGGGAACTGAATCAAATCCTAATTCCACAGTTGAGAAAGCAAAGTATTTCAGTAGGATGGATGAAGCATATGGGCTATTATGCTTGTTAATATCTCCAGATATACTTTTCTATGTAGAATCTACTTCCACACCAAATGAATTCTGGACCAAATTGAAGGGTCTATTCAAGAAATAGAATGAACTACGAGGACACATGCTAGAGAATGAGCTCATCTCAATGAGCCCAAGCATTTTTGACATCATACAAGACTTCTTCACAAAATTTAAATATTTGTTGCTACAACTAAAATCATGTGGAATATACAAGTCAAAGAAAGAGGAGAAATTGATCCTCTCTATCCTCTCTATTCTCTCAAAGAAGGAGAAATATAAATGAATCTATTGTAGCAAAGGATATCATCCAAAAATTTCATGCATGAAGAATATCGTCGATCTAATGGTACAATCTCTTAAGCAAAATAATATTGAATATTGCATACCAAAGAATGCCAAGAAAAAGATTAAAGAAAAGCCATTGGGAAATAAAGGTAAGGGCCATGCTCTAATTTCTATTCCGTCCTCACCTAATACTTGGATTTTAGATTCCAGAGCCTCACACCATATGGCTACTTCAAAAGATAATTTCTCCTCTTTGGAACCTTGCACTAGACCTCCCATCCTAATGGGAGATGACACTCATGTGAAAGTAAGTGGACAAGATAGAGTGGATCTTGATAGTGGATGTTTCTAGGATGTCTTGTATGTTCCAAAACTGTTATCACCAAAAAGTTGCTCATAGCAATATAGACAATGGATGAAGAAACAACCAGCACAGATACAACATACTCCCAACATTTACAGAATAAACTTTAACAAGATTACCAAAACTATGCAGAAACCCATAAAGTTGTGCGCACTTCCAAAAATGCTAGAGCGTGCACATCTATGTGGGCCAAAACAGCTCCAAAATCACACGGTGTGTGGTCTGTGTGAATGTACATGAAGAAACTCATATAAATGTGGAAACAACACATTTATGAATTTGGTCGGGCCTCAACCACTTCTAGGGTGATGTAATTCAAGACAAGACCCCAAGATCGGCCCAAAATCTCGCCTTGGGATAACTGAAAAGATGGGATGTACCTAAAAGGGTCCTCCCATTCACACTTGAAGCAAGCTATCAAATACCTTGTTATGATTCTATAAATAGAGGGCCATTATATGCAAAAATACAAGAAGTTCATTGTAATGTTATGTTGTTCAAATACTCTTGGAGAAACCACTTTGTTCTCTCAAGAATAGCTTGGGCAAGTATAGCATAGGGAAATTTTTTCTCCTCTTGGAAGGATTTGCCATAGATTTCTTCATCATTGTCAATTTAGAATAGGAGATTAGAATCTCTACTTTGAGGGATTCAAGAGCCCTCCCTTGGGAGGAATAGGGGATTCATAAATCCCACATTTCTCCTCTTGGTGATCTCAATTTCAAAAGACCATTTTCTATTGGGTAACCACTCTTTGTGTTCAATGTCATGCATCCTTTGTTGATAGTTGTTTGGTTTATTTTTTCTTGTTAATCATTCTCTTTTGTTTTGATATATGTTTCTTTGCTTTTCGGTACACTAACCTACTAAACATTGTTCTATGTTGTTTAGCTAGTCCAACTAAGCAATCAAGGGTCATGTTTTTGCTCACCCAAGTAACAAAAGGAACCCAACAGTTTGGCGACCATATTGGGGATTGAAGATCAAATTCATCCCCCTTTGGACTCTTAGACCTTCTATTCTCATTTTCTGGTGTTTGCAAAGTCCAAAACTGGCTCAACCTACCCTTCAGTCACTGCAATTCAACCTTCTGTTAGAGGATTCCATTTCAAATTTTTGGCCCGCCATTTCCCGACATGCACGCAGTTTTGAGAAAAATAGTCGTGCGGTCCACGTGGAACTGCACATAAACCTCTCTGTCATTTCACGCAGTCTACACACTTTGCACACCTATCTACACATAAAGCCACATAGAAGCTCTTTTTCACCACATTGTAAGGGCTTTTGAGGCTGGATTTTTTCCAATAGCTTAGATTTATTTTATGCACTTTGTAAAAGCCACAACAAGAAGGCTTGAGATTCGTTCTTGCATAGATAACTTAGTCACACATAGACTTCTAGGAGGATTAAAAAGAACCATAGTATCTTTTGATTTCCTTGGTTGCCACGTGGATGGATTAAAGTTTAGCATTTGAATTTCATTTAAAGCTTTCATTTTACAAAACATCAAATTAATTTGGGACTAGAAGGCTATTTTGACAATCTTTGTGTATGCTCTTTCCTCACACCCTAGTGTGATCTTGTAAATCAGAGGAAAAAAAAGATTGCTTGAAGAAACCACCATCTCCCTTTAAAAATCAACTATATTTAGGAGAGTCCAATACATGTTAGCTTGTTTTTGAAACATAATCTCAAAGATTTGTAAGGGCCCACACATGCCCACATGTGCACAATCTTAGGATAGTTTCAAATTTTTAGAGTAAATCACTTAGGAAGTTTAAAGGTTTGTAAGAGCCCATACATTCCCACATGTTCACAATCTAGGGATAGTTTCAAAGCTTTCTTAGATTAAGAAACATTCTAGGGAGATTAAAGCTCAAAAGTAACTACACACATGTCCACCATGCTAGTTACCTAAGGATTTTTCAATTTTTGCAAGGATTGTTTGTGAAACTTAGTAAGTTAGAAGTAAACAATATTTTTAAAGGACCAAGTGATGTCCACATGTTAAAACTTTTCTCACTAACTTATTAAAAACCATTACACACTCTCACTTCTTGCACACAACATCACCACATTTTCAAGATATTTTTACTAGAGACTTGAAACTGAAGTATGCTCTTCTCCCTGCGTCCATAAGCGATCTGGGAGGATCAGAAGGGATTCATTTGTTTAGTACCAATATTTTGGTCACACCAACTTTTAACAACGAATTTGACCCATGACCCAAAATTCACAGCCTACTTTCACATCATAAAAGCGATCATAACCAACACATTTTCTAACCTCCACAACAGGAACACCAAAAGAAAATTGTAGTCTAAGTTACGATTTTGGGGATAGGTATCCAAATAACTCATCGTTATCTTTTCTTCATTGAAACTTAGAAAGTTGTGAAATAGGGTACCAAAATTATCCCAATCAAGCATTCCTACACCATAAGACAGGGAGACACCCGTGAAGGGTCGAAGATCGAGGTCCGATTGTTATGTGCATGCCTCCTTGGGTCACCCAACCCTTGGAAAGCATCTAGACTGTGACCGGTTTCTGAGGCCGAAAATCTAAATGGCGTGCTTGATCAAGGTGAATTAGTGGCCAAATTCTAGGTTTTATCTACCCAAGGTGGCGGTTGTGGGATGCAATCACACCTCAATCGGATTTTGAATGGTTGTTGGAAAATATTGCCAGTACTTCCGGGATATGCCCCCTTCACCCCTCATTATAATTGATTGTTCATCCCTTCACTAGCATCTCCTCAAGTGGGCTATGGCCCCACTATCGAGTGTTTTTTTGGTGGCTCGATGTTATGTGAGAGGAAGGATGATAGGTCTATTAGGACACGTGCATTTTAATCTTCCCCCATGCATATGATACCCTCAGTCATCTTACATTGTTACTTGATTTATGTATGATTTCCATCATTTGATTACATACAATTTTAAAAATACATTGTTGAGATAGTTTTCAAAGAACGGGTTCTATTATTTCTCCCCACCACCACTTGCACACATCCACATATAGTCTAGCACCATATGGTAACCACAACATCCCCGTCGGTCTTGACGTTTGAGAAACCTCCCCCCAATTTTGAGAGGTGTCCCCAATTTGGCTGACACATCAGCACAACCATCACATACACCAGAAAGTGCCACGGTCCTAAGATCATCCTTACTTGGATCTACTTTGTTGGGCACCAATACCTAGAACAAGTCACCCACTATTCCTCCACCACAAGGAAGTGGAGCCCAACCTTCTTCACAAGGTACAAACTCCCAACCATCCTCACAAGGAACATCTTCTCAGCCATGTCATACCATGTCTGGTACTCCCCCATCCATGCCATACTTGGCATCTCTCAACATCCAAGACTTGACCAAATTCATGAATGGTCCCATATTACACGACCCCACTTGGTCGAATATGCCCACCAAGTTTCCTTCTGATATTCCCAAATTTGAAGGCGAACCCAAAGAAGACCCAACTAATCACATCATGTCTTTTCACTTGTGGTGTTCTTCCAATAGAATTATGGAAGATTTTTTTCACTCACTAGTCCCTCCTCCAAATGGTATGTGGATGAAAAATATGGGTCCCACTCAACCTTTGAGTCTTTGGCAAAGGCCTTTTTATCTTTCTTCCAACTCCCAGTGTGCCATGACAAAAATTTGGAAATTCTATCCAAATTAAAACAAAATCTGTACATCCATATCGCCAATCATATTCATGAATGAAGAATATGAAGAAGTATTTCCAAAGCGGATACTACCCCGCAACAACGACTAGACTAGTCTCTCAAATCACTAGTCCCTCTCCTCGCCAAATATGTTGCCACCACTTTCCCTCAAAATGAAGACGAGGATATGACTAAGGCCCAATAATTTGAATTGATTTATTGTCAATCAGGGTATCTATATACAATGTTACTCGATGTTCCTCTCCCTCTACCATTTGGTCAAGACAAACCTAGAACATCGCATGCTACCAATGGGTTGATTGGGTCCATGGCCCATACCCACACACATGCTCACCCAGTAACCAAGTTTGGGACCACTCAATACCAACCACCATATGGAGGAAATCCATATTATCCTCCTCTTCCACCTCAACAAGTATTCATGACACATACCCCCCCCCCCCC
>ML799408.1:152957-189121 GCA_009831015.1 Picea engelmannii
CCTAGTGCATGTACCAAACCCAGACCCTATGTCAACTACATCATATAATACCAGCAATAGTGGGGTCCCCTCCACTTCATATAATCAGTATGGACCTCCCCAAGGTAACCCATACTACCCCTTCTATGGTCCTCCCCAACTCGTTGCCTCGCCACATGGATAACATCAAGCAGGAACAAATTGTATTCAACCCTCCCCTCTTGAATAAGTTCAAACGTTCGAACAATTGAACACAACCAACCCCCCTCATCAACCCAACAACAATCAGAGAAAGGGAAAGGATAAAAACTAGGGCCAAGCGGGAAACCCCCAACAACCAAACCCCCCAGCTGGGGGCAACCAAAATCAAGCCAACCAAAACCCCCAGGGGGGCAATAACAATGGCCAACTAGGACAAGGGAGAAACAAGGTTGGCTCTAAAAAATTTGCTACTAAACAACCCTTCACATGCCTCATATATGTCACAAGGCTCCCTCAGATTTCTTGTTGTCATATACCATAGAAAAAGACCACAACCTTGCCCAAGTTTGACCTCAGATCTTGTGCCCCACTGTCTCAGAGTTTGCTTCAAAAGTCCTCAGGAGGCTCGGCCTGTCTGCCCTCAAACCACCTCAAAATTAGTCCTAAGATTCACTTCAGATCTGCACCTCAGATCTGCCCTTATTCTGCCTTAAATTCACTCAGTGCTTCCATGAAATTTCGTCACACATTCAGCCTCATGGTCAGCCTCAAATCTCCCTTAAGAAACCGGTCTGTAATTGTTTTAAGTCTGTGGTTAAGGTATGAGGTTAAGTTCGTCATAGTTATGTTGTTAGGACTCTTCTGCGGCAGCCCTAGAGGGGGCTCTCCATGTTGATAACCACCTTAAACAAGGCTCGGTCAGGTCTAATAGGCCTACGGCCAGCCTTGAACTTCACCACATAAATTTAAGAGAAGGTTCGTCCCTCTCCTTTACACCAATGGCAAGGGTTCTAGCAACCCTCAATCTACACGGCATGCCTTCATTTACTGTGCAAAAGGTCATCTTCAAGAACTTGCTCTAATACCATGTTGAATTTATCTCAAGCATGTAGTTTATTTCAATTTAGGATTACTTGAACGATAACCACTGCAGCAACACTACACTAGCTACAGTAAACCAAGATCACAAGAAGAATAACCATGCACAAGATAACATAATTTATCCTGGGAAAACCCTTCTCAATCAAGGGAAAAACCCATCAATCCTTTGTTATACTTGCCAAGAGAATATCCTCCACACCAGAAACCCTAGAGCACACAAGAGGGTGCTTCTATGAATGAGAAAGATGGCTCCTAGAAAAGTGCGCCCTAAATTGCAGCTCGCAATTTCAGACCATGTGTTGCGAGTGAGAGAGATGATCCACAATGGGAATCTATCTCTTATTTATACAATACCTAACACATCAAATAGATGTGTCTATTGGCACAATAGGGCCGACATGTACAACTAAATAATATAATTAATCTTTGACACAATATTAATTATCTTTTCATGGTGGGGTCGACTTGTACCCTTTACAACACAAATTAGGGTTTTACCAAATTCTTACTCTCTGACAATATAGCAAGGGATCTCACACATCCTCTAGTACTTTGCCACTAGGGACACGTCCACCTGTGCTTAGCCACAGGGACGTCACTCTCGACAGATCAACTCAACTAAGTCCATAGAAGTACTATCTAGAGAGCCATCTCAAGTCGACTCAACTAAGTCCATAGGAGTTTGACAGGAGACCATCTCAAGTCGTCTCAACTCAGTCCAGAGGAGAACGACCTGGAGAATGTCTCATGAAGATGCAATCAACAACACATATGACACCACATAGAGAATGGTTTTGCGAGTATGAACGATATGATGGAGGTGATGTGTTCTTGGGGGACGACTCAACAGCCAAACTTGTCGGACGAGAAAGAGTCCAACTAATATTGTAGGATGGGAGGAAAATAACCCTTCCAGGTGTGCTACACATTCCAGGTTTGGAAAGAAACCTAATATATGTCAGTAAGATGAGTGATGATGGATTGCACACTCTATTTCAGAAAGATTTGTACAAGATGGTCAGAGGTGCGATGGTCTTAATGAAAGGAGTTCGGATTAGAACCCTATACAAGTTGTTAAGGAATGTCGACTCGATTGGATGCAACAACATCGTTGCTCCTGAAGTTGACTCGACGTCGACTCAACTCGACCCGACTCGAGCTGAGTCAGTACAAACCAACTTGACAAGACATGATAAAATCGACTCGACCATGCTATGGCGCGAGAGGATGGGACACATTTGTTGATGAATGTAGTTATGTGAGACATTCTCCATCTTACAAACCTGTGAGGTGTGGATCATTGCAGCTATGTGAGTCTTTCTCTCAACTTACAAACCTGAGAGAAAGCCCCTAAGAAGGGTACGTGGTTCATGCCTAAGACAGAGCTAGGAACAGAGAGATGACCTCCTCCATTCAGAGAGTTGAGAAGAACTCCAGATGATTATCCAGTGGGAAAGGCGATCAGTTAAGTTAGACGTGTCTATGGAGAAGCACAAGGTGAACGTATGAAATCCCAAAATGTTGGGTGCATCGTCATGTGAACAGAAATGAAGATGTTGCATTAGCCTCCTCTCAGCAGCAAAATTGACGAGAAGACTCCAGATGATTCTCCTGTGTGAGGCAGTGAGAAAGAAGATTTGTAGAGTGGACGTGCTTGTGGACAAGCATAAGTGAACGTGTGAAGATTTGGTTCCTCTGTGTAATGCAGTGAACCAAAGCTATGACATCCATATGGATGTGCCCCTAGTGGATGAGCACTAGTGGGTGTATCAGATCCTTTGCTATATATTGTTCAAGAGTCAGACCTGCATGTAACCCTAATTGTTATGTAAAGGGTACAGGTCGGCCCCACCTTAATATGATTAATAATAAATGTAAAAGATAATTAATCTGGTTAATATTAATTATAATAATAATAATATGACTTAGAGAGGTCAGCCATGTTGAGCCAATAGACACTTATGTTGATAGGACAAGTCTAATATAAGTAAAGGAATATTCCCCATTGTGGAATCACATCTTTCTTGTGAGTTTGGAAATTTCAGCAAGTACACCTCTTTGGGAAAAGTGTGCACCTCTCTTGGGCGCTAGAGTTCTAGGGTTTGAAGCACCCTCTTGTGTGCTAGGGTTTATCTTGGTGGTGAAGGTCTTTCTCTTGAATAATATTGCAAAGGATTTGGCTGGGTTTTCTTCCCTTGTTCAGAAGGGTTTCCCATGATACATCTTGTGTTCTTGTGCATGGTGCTTCTTCTTGTGATCTTCGTTGCAGCAACATTTATGGTTATGGTTAAATGTTAAAATGGAATGAACTTCATGCTTAACCTAACTTATTGAAAAATCAACATGGTATCAAAGCATAGGTCTTGAAAGAACCCATTGCACAAACATCCACCAAGGAACAAATCCATCATCAAGGTACCCTATCAAATATATCTCAAACAATGACCATTCTTCTGTTACAGGCTTGCAGGGATTCCAGATCTGAAGACGTCGTGAGGGCGAAATTGTGTTTTATGGGTTTACTGAAGCAGGGTCGAACCAATCATCACGGTATTTTCTGATCAAGTTGTTACCCATTTCGTGTTTCCAAATCCGTTCTTGTCCAGAGCATACCCGCGTTTATTTATTTTACTAGTCAGATGCGAGGGTCCAACGAATATAAATTGTCCACAAACCGCTCAATCAATCACTATCTCCCTGGAATCGTTGCTTTATTTTTAAGTTGCGGGTGCATTGCCTGTGCAATGTGGCATAGTTCGAATATCAGTGGGATCGGACCAAACGATTTCATTATTACCCATGGAGGGCTTATGCAAAAATTTTGCCCAAACATGTACCATAAATATGTTTGCAACTTCAACGATTTTTCTCTTATCACATCATCTGTTATTCTGTTACCGATTTTAAATATACTTTTGCAACGAAGTTTTCGAGCCTTATCTCCAATCGATCTGGACTGTTAGAGATACTACGATCTTGCCTAAGGGCCCATCGCAACCATTGGCTCATTGTCTTCAATTCTATCATTAAATTCAAGGTAGTCCAAAGACGGAGCTAGGGTTGTGTGCGATGAACATTTGTGTTCTCTTGTCGCCAAGTTTGTATATTACTCACTAATTGTTCGTCGACTCTGAGGGACGATCCCAAATTTCTTTTTCCAATTAAATATTTCAAACGAGGGTTTGAAGGGCGAATTAATTGTGAGTAAAATTTGATACGTGATCACTACACTCGCATTCACACAGATGCACCATCGCAACACTGAAATTCGAAGTCTAATTGAGGGCACAGATAATCCATTTTTGTTTTTTTTAAATGTGAAAAGTCTTCATCAAATCCAAGTTATCAAAGAAGAGATGTTTCAGAAATTCAGTGCTTCAGATGTGACAATTATGGACACTATGCAAGAAAATGTCCAACCAGGAAGAAGGGAAGACAATATGCTTCCACCGCTGACATTGATCTAGACCCACCTCAAAAGATTGAAGAAAAGAGAGAGGAAAAGTACTTCCTCTAAAACTAAAACATGACTTTAAATCAGGTAAATTAATTGATTTCAAATTTTATAGCTGATTTTATTTTTGAATAAATCCCTAGTATGGGAGCCCTCAAAAGATTTGGACCATTATCCCTGGTACGGGAGTCCAAACCATATTTGATTGATTATTATGCGAGACAAACAGAGATGTTGTCCTTAAAGAAGAAATAACCTTTCAAACAAACCCAAAGAATCTCAAATAGAGATTGATAGTGAGACAAGTACCTCCACCTTCAGCAGTTCAAAGGGAGACAAACGTTATTACAGTTGATCTAGGTTCTCTAGTTGATATGTTCAGAGATATTGCAGTAAGGCATAATAAGTCTACCTAGACTCACTCTACAAGAGGCAAAGAAACATACAATCCTCTCAAGGCACATCCCGAGAAAGCAAAAGAGATTTTCAAACTGTCATTCAGTCATGAGCTACTTCATTAATGCTAAGACTACTTGTCTCAGAAAAGCAACAGAAGAACAGGTATGACAAGATGCCATAACAGAAGAATACCAGTATATCTTAAAAAATGATGCATAAGATATTATTCAGGGACCAAAAGGGAAGTCTGTGGTAACTTACAAGTGGATCTATAAGATCAAACATACAGTTGATGGAAGTATCAAGAAATACAAAACGAGATTTATAGCCATAGGTTTCTCACAAACATAGGGAGTAGTCTATGATGAGACACTTGATCTAGTAGACCCGATACACTTCCATCCGTACTACCATCCATGAGCTGGAAACTATATCAGATAGATAGATTCTTGATCAGTTTGGATTTCATCAAGAAAGTTGTTGATCCAAACCTATATTATTATGATGTTGGTGACGAGAGCCTGATTTTGATGACTTATTCAGAAAGCCTTGCTGTTGGATACAAGTAATCCTTGACTTATGAATTCGAGATGAAGAATCTGAGTATGATGCACTACTTCTTGGAACAAGAAGTATGACAGAGGGCCGATGAGATTTTCCTGAGTCAAGGAAAATATATAGTGAAAATTATTAAATAAGTTCAGTATGACAATGAAAAATCCACCATGATGGATTTAAAGAAAAAGATTGATGATGATTCAGACGAGACTGATCCATAGTTAATTGAATCACTGATGTATCTAGTTAACACCGGACTTGATTCATGCCATGCAGTGAGTGTGCTTAGTCATTTCATGAGTCAACCGAGACAGACTCACTAGACAACAGCAAAACACGTATTGAGATATACACGAGGTAGAGTTGTATATGCCTCCAGTGTGAACTTGAGTTTTCAGGATATGTCGATTCAGATTGAGCAAAAAGTACAGTGAACAGGAAGAGCACATCTGGTTGTTGTTCTACCATGAAGTTTTCAATGGTTTCCTAATGCAACAGGAAACAAAACTCTGTGACCTTGAACAACACAGAGGCAGAGTATATAGCATCGAGTGTGCGAAGCAATATGGCTTCACAAGCTTCTTACAGATTTACTTGACCATGAGATCGATCCTATGATGATAACCAAAGAGTCGTGTGTAACGCTCCTTGAGAACCCAATGTTTCATGATGGATCGAAACACGATGAGATGAAACATCCTTATATCAGAGATAAAATGCAAAGGAAAATCGTACACATGCAGTACCTTCCTACACATGAGCAGATTACAGACATCTTCACCAGACTAACTTGATGAAAAATGCCTTCCTAGTTGAGAGGGAGTATTGATTACTCCGGCCAAAAAGAAAATTCCGAGTACATCCATGTGAGACATGGCATGATGAAGAATGCCTCCCTGGTTGAGAGGGAGTGTTGATGAATGCAGCTATGTGAGACATTCTCCATCTTACAAACCTATGAGGTGTGGATCATTGCAGCTATGTGAGTCTTTCTCTCAGCTTACAAACCTGAGAGAAAGCCCCTAAGAAGGGTGCGTGGTTCATGCCTGAGACAGAGCTAGGAACGTAGAGATGACCTCCATTCAGAGAGTTGAGAAGAACTCCAGATGATTATCTAGTGGGAAAGGTGATCTTTTGAGTTAGACGTGCATGTGGCTGAGTACAAGGTGAATGTGTGAAATCCCAAAGTGTTGGGTGCATCGTCATGTGAACAGAAATAAAGATGGCGTGTTAACCTCCTCTGAGCAACAGAGTTGACGAGAAGACTCCAAATGATTCTCATGTGTGAGGCAGTGGGAAAGAAGATCTGTAGAGTGGACATGCTTATGGACGAGCACATGTGAACATGTGAATATATGGTTCCTTTGTGTAATGCAGTGAACCAGAGCTATGACATCCCTATGGATGTGTCCCTGGTGGATGAGCACTAGAGGGTGTATCAGATCCTTTGTTATATATTGTTCAAGAGTCAGACCTTCCTGTAACCCTAATTGTTATGTAAAGGGCATAGGTCGGCCCCACTTTAATGTGATTAATAATAAATGTAAAAGATAATTAATCTGGTTAATATTAATTATAATAATAATAATAATATGACTTAGAGAGGTCGACCCTGTTGAGCCAATAGACACTTCTATTGATAGGACAAGTCTAATATAAGTAAGTACACATTTTTCTTGTGAGTTTGGAAATTTCAGCAAGTACACTTCTTTGGGAAAAGTGTGCACCTCTCTTGGGTGCTAGAGTTCTAGGGTTTGAAGCACCCTCTTGTATGCTAGCATTTATCTTGGTGGTGAAGGTCTTTCTCTTGAAGAATATAGCAAAGAATTTGGTTGGGTTTTCTTCCCTTGTTGAGAAGGGTTTCCCAAGATACATCTTATGGTTATGTTTAAATGCTAAAATGGAATGAACTTCATGCTTAACCTAACTTATTGAAAAATCAACAACATTAAAGAAACAGGACTTCGAGCTATGCAGAGAAAAGGTATGGTCGAAGGTTTTCTTGAATGTGGTTTGGAAGTCAACTTTTGTGAACATTGCATATATGGAAAACAAAGTAGGGTGAGGTTCCCATCTAGAGTGACAATGGAAAATGGGATTCTAGAATTGGTGCATAGTAATGTGTTTGGCCCGGTTACAGTGCCTTCACTTGCTGGATCCATGTATTATGTCTCCTTCATAGATGATTTTTCCAGGAAGACATGGATATATTTCCTGAGGATGAAATCAGAGGTTTTAGAGAAATTTAAAGAGTTTAATGTTGAAATTATGGCAGATGCGGGAGGTATTAACCTCCATGTGTAACCTTTGTCTAGAATAGAATATTCTGGAAACAAGAGGAACATTAAACAGATGTGTAAATTCCCTAGAAGACAAGTCGGCTCACTAAAAGAATTAATATTAAAGTATTAGCTTCTAGAAGGACAAGTCGGCCCAGACAAGTGACAAGAACCACTATAAATAGTGTTGATTTTTCAATAAGCAAGGTTAAGCATGAAGTTCATTCCATTCTTAGCATTTAACTTAACCATAACCAATAATGTTGCAGCAACCAAGATCACAAGAAGAAACATCATGCACAAGAACACAAGTATCATGGGAAACCCTTCTCAACAAGGGAAGAAAACCCAGCCAAATCCTTTGCTATATTCTTCAAGAGAAAGACCTTCACCACCAAGAAAACCTAGAACACAAGAGGGTGTTTGCAAACCCTAGAAGACTAGCGCCCAAGAGAGGTGCGCACTTTTTCCAAGAAGGTGTACTCGCTGAAATTTCCAAACTCACACAAAAGATATATTCCTCAATGGGGAATTTACCTTTACTTATATTAGACTTGACATGTCAACAGAAGTGTTTATTGGCACAACAAGGTCGACCTCTCTATCTCATAATTTAATTAATGTTAACTAGATTAATTATCTTTTACATTAATTATCAATTATATTAAGGTGGGGCCGACCTGTACCCTTTACATTATAATTAGGGCTATAGGCAGGTCTGACTCTTGAACAATATAGCAAGGGATCTCATACACCCACTAGTGCTCAACCACTAGGGGCACATCCATGGGGATGTCCATATCTCTGGCTCATTGCATTACACAGAAGAACCACTTCTTCACTAGTGCTCAGCCACTAGGATCACGTTCACATGTGCTCATCCACAGGCACATCCACTCAACAGAGCTTCTTTCCCATTGCATTACACAAGAGAGTTATCTGGAGTTTCTCATCAACTCTCTGCTCAGAGGAGGTTAATACATCATCTTCATCTCTGTCTCATGACGATGCACCCAACACTTTGGGATTTCACACGTTCACCTTGTGCTCAGCCACAGGTACGTCCAACTCTGCAGATCTCCTTTTTCACTGTGTTACACAAGAGAATTATCGGGAGTTCTTCTCAACTCTTTATAAGGAGGAGGTCATCTCTATGTTCCATCTCTATCTCAGATAGGAACCACACACCCTCTCAGAGGCTCTCTATCAGGTTTGTGTGATCCGGATTATTTTCAGCACGAAATGAGATCGGAGATATATTAAAGAAATGCACAAAGATATCACAGATATTCAATAATATAACAAGAATGTATCAAAGATGCAACCATAAAAACAGATATACAGTAATACATGATTTCTATTAATGAAAGAAATGTACAGAGACTGTAAAAACACAGAGTAAAAGACTCGCTAGAATGGTGGCAGCTTATCTCTGAGAAGAGATGTGGCGGCTACTCGCATTTGCAAGAAGATGATTACAATGAGGCTCTGAAGGCCTTTTTACAATAAACAGGAATGTCAAAAATCCTAGACATCCAAAAACCTAACCCTAGGAGATGAAGCGCCAAAAGTCATGTGGGCCCCGTTTGGGTAAGTCAGTACATCAACTTTCTGGGATCGTAACTTTTGCATATGATCTCCATTTTAGGCGTATGATAGCTTGTTGGAAAGATAACTTCGAGGAGATTCATTTGGGGGGTTCAATATTGCCTTTAGCTATCATTGAGAACCTCGATCTCGAAAAACCTTCATTTAGGCCCTCAAAATGGCCCCGGAAGTTAAAATCTGTTGAAAATAGTAAATTGCCAAAATTGCCAGAAAACTGTTTTGAGCCAGTCGGAAAATGTGGGTGGCCACCAATATCCACCTGGATCAATCCTCCCTCCTTGGGAAGCGATGGTCTCCATTGCGTTGAATTCCCAGGGGAGAGGGAAAAAACATTTGTCGGATCTGCATCTTGGTGAGTTGTTTGTATTGCTGGTGACGTCGCGTTGCTTAGTTTGTGGAAGTCTGTCACGAACCTGTTGAGGTTGAGATTGTTCAACAAGTCGAGACACGTGAGAGGATGGTGTGCAGAAGGAATCTTTATGCTTTGTTGTAACCTTGTTGATCTGCTTCTGTTGGATAGAAGGTGCTTGGGGCAAGGCTGTAGTGGTTGCAGTGTCATTTTTTTCTCATTTTGAACAGATTGTGAAGAAGCTGAATTTTGCAGTATGAGATACTACCTTGCGACACTTTTTAGGTGGAATAGTAGTCAGAACTACCTCTAGTATTCTGTAGAGATGACCCCCCAAAGTAACAATGACACTACGGAGTCGAGACTCATAAACAACATGGCGTCTCCACATATACGGTTAGCCCAAGAGCACATCACAAACATCCAGTGGGGCAACATCACATAATACCTCATCCTTGAAGGGTTGGATATCGTATGATAATCGACACTGTTGGCTGACACGGAGATCTCGTCCTTGGCGAAGCCACTCAATGTTGTATGGTTGCGGGTGTGGTGTTGTCGACAATCCCAACTATTTGACGACCTCTGTTGAGATAAGGTTCTTCTGGCTTCCGCTATCAACAATAAAATGCAGCGGGGTCCCCTTCACCCACATCTGAGAATGAAAAAGGCGCTCCCCCTCTTCAGGATCTGTTGGTTCTTCTGGTTGAATTGTTGTGGTCGCGACAATAGCAGTGGGGTCCGCGTTAATGATCTATCCTTTACCATTATTTTCAGAATCGGATTCTGAATCAGGGTTCAACTCTTTGTCTTTGATCTCAGCCACCAATGACTGTTTTGAGGGACATTCATCGGTGTTGTGCCAGGGGCTTTTGTGGAACTCGCACCATTTTCTGGTGTACTTCTTTGTCTTCCCATGACCCTTCTTTTCCTGTGTCTTGGACTGGTTTTCAAGAGACTGTTTGTTAGGGTCGTCTTTGTCATACTTTGGTTGTTGCGGATTTGCAGACCCGAACTCCTATTTGTTCTGGTGCTTAAATTTCTTCTCAATTTTAACAGCATATCGATAAGCAGCACCGAGTGATGAGATGTCCAGAAAATCCATTTCAGTCTGGATGTATCTGTGTAGAGCCGCACGGTATTTCAGAACCAAATGTCGCTCGGAGTCTTTAATACCCAGCTTGGTGCGCAAGGTATGGAAGGTATTGGTGAACTCCGGAACTGCTTGGCCCCTCTCTTGTCGTAGTGTGGTCCATCTTATGTATTGGTCCTCATAGTTGCCAACAGGGTAATATTGTTCATTTACCGCATCCACAAAAAAATCCCAAGTGGGATCGGCCCCATATATTCCAGACTCCTCTGTGGAACTTTGCTCCCAGTAAGTTTCCCACCAATATTTGACATGAGAGAGAGCTTTAAGGAGTGCGAAGGTGATCTTTTCTCCATCATTTCGTCCCTCTGTCGCATGAGAGCTTGCTCAAGCAACAGATTGATAGGATCGTCTGCTCCGTCATTTTTCTTTTCTTCCGCCATTGAGGGCTTCTTAGGTGTGCGAGAGCAATTGTCTTCAAGAGAGACAAGCTCGAGACTCAACTTGCTATACTCGAACCTCGTCAGGGACATGCACTGAAAAAAACGATCAAGAACAGCCTGCTCTAATACCACTGATCCAGATTATTTTCAGCACGAAATGAGATCGGAGATATAATAAAGAATTGCACAGAGATGTCACAGATATTCAATAATATAACAGAAATGTATCAGAGATGCAACCATAAACACAGATATACAGTAATACACGATTTCTATTAATGAAAGAAATGTACAGAGACTGTAAAAATACAGACTGAAAGACTCGCTAGAATGGTGGTAGCTTATCTCTGAGACGAGATGTGACGGCTACTCGCATTCGCAAGAAGATGATTACAATGAGGCTCTGAAGGCTTTTTTACAGTAAACAAGAATGTCAAAAACCCTAGACATCCAAATACCTAACCCTAGGAGATGAAGCGCCAAAAGTCATGTGGGACCCGTTTGGGTAAGTTAGTACATCAACTTCTCGGAGTCGTAACTTTTGCATACGATCTCCGTTTTAAGTGTATGATAGCTCATTGGAAAGGTATCGTCGAGGAGATTCATTTTGGGGGCTTAATCATGCCTTCGACTATCATTGAGAACCTTGATCTTGAAAAACCTTCATTTAGACCCTCAAAATGGCCCCGGAAGTTAAAACCTGCTAAAAATAGTAAATTGTCAAAATTGCCAGAAAATTGTTTTGAGCTAGTCGGAAAATGTGGGTGGCCACCAATATCCACCTGGATCATTGTGTCCTGGAGAATGTATCACATAGTTGCAATAATCAACACTCCCTCTCAGCTACGGAACCATTCTTTATCATGCCAAGTCTCACACGAATGTACTTTGAACTTTGTCTTTACTATAGTTATCAACACTCCCTCTTAACTAGGGAGGTATCCTTCACCAAGTTAATTTGGTGAATATGTCTGCAATCTGCTCATGTGTAGGAAGGGACTACATGTGTACTTATTTTCCTCTACATCATGTCTCTGATATAGTGATATTTTATCTCAACGTGTTTCGATCTATCATGAAACACTGGGTTCTCACTATCAATCTCCATCTGAGATTCTTTGGATCTTTGAAAGGCTATCTCTTCTTCAAGGACAACATCTATGCTTGTCTCAATATTTCTCTAACCATGGATGTAGATCTAGAATGTCTTCGAAGATTCATTGTTTATCCCATAAATGTATCCTTTATCCTTGAAGGGTCTAGCTTCGACTTCTTCTCTTTGGGTACATGAAAATACATCGGGCACCAAATATCCTGAAGTGTTCAATCTCAGGCTTCACTCCGGTGAAGTTTTCTTCGGGAGTTATGTTTTTCAAAGTCTGGTGAAGACTCTTGTTCTGGACATATATTGTGTCATGCATGCTTCTGCCCATAGAAGCATATAAAGATGTTGATCATGCATTATTGCATTGGTTGTCTCAATGATGGTTCTATTCTTCCTCTTTATCAATTAGTTATGACTCCCTCTGAGTCAAATGACTCCCTTTGAAGGATAAGCATCTTCCTTTGTTCTTAACCTGTTTGGAACAAGAAAATAAGGGGAACCAAAACAAGAATATCTCCTAAAGGATAATAATGAGTACATCTCTAGAATCAAAACAATTTAAGGATTGTTGTCACAGCTACAACACCTACTTGTAATGTAACAAACTTTATAAATTTAGGTTAGAGAAATGACAATTGCAACAATCAAACCTGGACTCTTCACTTCCAGTGTGTTCTTCCTCTGAATGCACTGAGATCCCTCTGGATCCAAGACTTCAACAAAAGGTTCCTTCGTCCTGCAATTACCCTCATGACCATGATATAAATAATATATATACAAGTGCATACCTGAGGGTGTTGATATGATTTCTCCAATGGCACATGGCTGATCTATGTCTTCTGACATCTTCATGAAGGAGGTAGTCACAGTGACACCTTTTTGTATCACCCACAATAAGTCTTCCTTTGAAGTATTGTCTTCCAAGAAGTCGAAGTTGCTTGATCCATCAAGCTTATCTTTCATCATAGTTTTGTTCATCATAATTTTAGATTCTTCACAACCCTTTGTCAACTGGGCTAGAAAACCTAACGACTAGGCTAGGCTAGGCTAGGCTAGCACTTTTAGGCCTTTGAAATATAGGAGAATCACTGGTGAGTTGAAGAGCTCCTTCAATGAGTAGCAGAAACCCTAATATTGAAATTTCTGTAGAAATTAGCGAAACCCTAGAAACCCTAGGGCCAAAATTTCAAAATGGTCGGAATTTCAATCTGAAGCTTGTTGGAGGTGCGCTGAAGGAGGTCGTACACTCCTATGGTATTTTTATCCCCAACGTCCAAGTTCCAAGTGCTGAAACCTCTTAGAAAGGTAGGTCGTACGAAATTTCTAGAAAGCCTAGGAGGGTCGTACGGTTTTGCAGGAGAGAGAAGATGGCTGAAAAATTGCTTGTGCAATGGGTTCTTCAAGACCTGTGCTCTAATACCATGTTGATTTTTTAATAAGCAAGGTTAACCGTGAAGTTCATTCCATTTTTATCATTTAACTTAACCATAACCAATAATGTTTCAACAACCAAGATCACAAGAAGAAACATCATGCACAAGAACACAAGAAGTATCATGGGAAACCCTTCTCAACAAGGGAAGAAAACCCAGCCAAATCCTTTGCTATATTCTTCAAGAGAAATACCTTCACCACCAAGAAAACCTAGCACACAAGAGGGTGCTTGCAAACCCTAGAAGACTAGCGCCCAAGAGAGGTAGGCACTTTTCACAAGAAGGTGTACTTGCTGAAATTTCCAAACTCACACAAAAGATATATTCCTCAATGGGGAATTTACCTTTACTTATATTAGACTTGACCTGTCAACAGAAGTGTCTATTGGCACAACAGGGCCGACCTCTCTATCTCATAATATAATTAATATTAACCAGATTAATTATCTTTTATATTAATTATCAATTACATTAAGGTGGGGCCGACATATACCCTTTACATTACAATTAGGGCTACAGGGAGGTCTGACTCTTGAACAATATAGCAAGGGATCTCATACACCCACTAGTGCTCAGCCACTAGGGGAACATCCATGGGGATGTCCATATCTCTGGCTCACTGCATTACACAGAAGAACCACTTCTTCACTAGTGCTCAGCCATTAGGATCACATTCACTTGTCCTCGTCCACAGGCACGTCCACTCAACAGATCTTCTTTCCCACTACATTACACAAGAAATTTATCTGGAGTTTCTCATCAACTCTCTACTCAGAGGACGCTAATACATCATCTTCATCTTTGTCTCATGACGATGCACCCAACACTTTGGGATTTCACACATTCACATTGTGCTCAACCACATGTACGTCCGACTCTGCAGATCTCCTTTCTCACTGCGTTACACAGGAGAATCATCTGGAGTTCTTCTCAACTCTTTGTAAGGAGGAGGCCATCTCTACGTTCCAACTCTGTCTCAGATAGGAACCACACACCCCTCTCAGGGGCTCTCTCTCAGGTTTGTGTCCTGGAGAATGTCTCACCTAGTTGCAATCATACCCACTCCCTCTCAACTAGGGAGGCATTCTTTATCATGTCAAGTCTCACATGGATGTAGTTTGAACTTTGTCTTGACTATAGTTATCAACACTCCCTCTTAACTAGGGAGGTATCCTTCACCAACTTAATTTGGTGAATATGGCTGCAATATGTTCATGTGTAGGAAGGCACTGCATGTGTACTTATTTTCCTCTACATCATGTCTCTGATATAATGATATTTTATCTCAACGTGTTTCAATTTATCATGAAACATTGGGTTCTCAAAGAGCTTTACACACAACTCTGGTTATCATCATAGGATCCATATCATGATCAAGTAAATATGTCAGAAGCTTGTGAAGTCATATTGCTTCACACACTCGATGCTACATACTCTACTTCTGTGGTACTCAAGGGCACAGGGCCTTGTTTCTTGCTGCACCAGGAAACCATGGCAAACTTCACGGTAAAACAACAATCGTATGTGCTCTTTCGGTCCACTGTACTTTCTGTCCAGTCTGCATATCCCTGCAAACTCAAGTCTACATTGGAGACATATCACAGGCTATATCTAATTGTACCTCGTAGATATCTCAATACATGTTTCATTGATGTCCATTGAATCTGTCTCAACTAACTCATGGAATGACTAAGTACATTCACCTCATAGCATGAATCAAGTCTGGTGTTAACCAAATATATCAGTGATCCAATCAGTTGTGGATCAATCTCGCCTGAATCATCATCATTCATTTTCTTCAAATCCATCGCCGTGGATTTGCATTTTGTCATATTGAACTTCTTTAATACTCCCACTGTATATTTTCCTTGACTTGGGAAAATCTCATCAATCCTATGTCATACTTCTTGTCCCAAGAAGTAGTGCATCATACTCATATCCTTCATCTCGAAATCAAAAGTCAAAGCTTACTTGTATCCAACAACAAGGCTTTCTGAACAAGTCATCAAAATTAGGCTCTCCTCACCAACATTGTAATAATATAGGTTTGGATTAGCAATACTCTTGATGAAACCCAAACTTATCAAGAATCCATCCATCTGATATAGTTTCCAACTCATGGATGGTAGTACGGATGGAAGTGTATCGGGCTTACTGGATCAAGTGTCTCATCATAGACAACTCCCTCTGTTTGTGAGAATCCTTTGGCTATAGATCTCACTTTGTATTTCTCAACACTTCCATCAGCTGCATGTTTGATCTTATAGATCTACTTGGAAGTTACCACAGACTTCCCTTCTGGTCTCTAAAAAATATCTTGAACATCATTCTTTTAAGATACACTGGTATTCTTTTGTTATGGCATCTTGCAATACTTGTTCTCATGTTGTTTCTCCAAGACAAGGAGGCTCAAAATCAATGAAGTGGCTCTTCACTGAAGGATAGCTCGAAAATCTCTTTTGCTTTCTCGGGATGTGCCTTGAGGGGCTTGTATGTTCCTCTCCCTCCTGCAGAGGGAGCCTAGGCAAGCCTTTTATTCCCTACTACAATATCTCTGGACATATCAACTGGACCAGTTGGAATAATGTTTGTCTCCCTCTAAAATGCTAAAGGGGGAGAAGGTATTGTCTCACTGTCAATCTCCATCTGAGATTCTTTGGATCTTTGAAAGGCTATCTCTTCTGTAAGGACAACATCTCTGCTTGTCTCAATATTTCTCTGACCAGGGATGTAGATCTAGAATGTCTTCAAAGATTCATTGTTTATCCCATAAATGTATCCTTTCTCCTTGAAGGGTGATATAGGAGCATCATTAGCGAGCACACAGAGCAGGACCACTCAGCACCTGGGAATCTTTTCGGAATCTCAACGTTGGCAGTTACGGCGAATATTTTGAAGCACGCCTGAACTCAGCACCGGAAAATATTTTGAAGCGTGCTCGAACGATCGCGAACGAAGTGGGAGTTTCCACTCCTGCTCTGGAATGTGACTGAACTATGATAGTCGTTAGGTTAGGTTTTGGAGTAGACAAGTAGTCGAGGGGAACCCTAAGGACCCTCTGAGATAAATAGAGGTTTTGTATGCCCAAATGAGGCTGTTGCAAGTTAGTAGGAGATTTCTGAGTTTTAGTTGTTGTTTTGATTATAGTTGTATCCATTTTTACTTTTGAATGAAGATAACAGAGGAAAATTGACCCAATGCATGGTGTGGACATTGTTTGCAATTCCTTGTTATTGTGTTTTCATGAATGAATGAATTTCATTACAATTAGATGGGACTGTGAATGTTAGTATAAGTTTCAATTGTTTCTCTTTTGTCCAATCGGTGCAAGGTGTGCACACAGAATGCAAGGAGTGCGTTGACGGGATTTGTTTTGGTTCCGAAGCTCAAAAGAGATAGCACGAAACTTCCCCTTTGCAAGGAGTGCAAAGTGACTGTTGCAAGGCATGCACAGTCGTCCGCAAAAACTCAAACCTTGTGTAAGAATCGGTTGCAAGGTGTGCATCGAGCAAAAGGAGAATGCCAGGAGGGTGAGAAGAAATTATTTTCAAGAAATCCTTCGAATCTGAGTTATCGAAAATCCTTGAAACGCAAGGAGTGCGCGGGAAGTCGAAACCTTCACGAAGGCCAAGCTCAGGAGGGATAGTATTTCTCAGAATTTTAGTCAAGGTCCGAGAGACGGACTCGCAGGAGGTTCAAAGGTAGAGGCCTTTGAAGACTTAGAAAATCTTCTAAGTTAGAAGAGATCAAAAGCTCAGGAGGAGGAGCGATGGTGGTCGTTGGATCACAGTGCAAGAGATCAACAACCCTCTGATCAGAGCAAGGTGCACGAGCTTAGTGCTTCGCACACTCAGGAGAGAGAATTCACCAAGGTTTAAGAACTGCTATTACTAAAACCCGAAGAGACAGAAATCTGAAGTCAACCTCAATCATTCAATCAGTCGAAGCAGATCTGAGCTGTCAAATAGTCCAAAGTAAACTTCAAGCGTTGGATCGCCAAGGTGAATCTGAGCCGTCAGATACCATGAGTTCAGGAGGAGTCAAGTTTGAGACTTGAGATTTACGAAGCCCGAAGAGCTAGAAATCTGAAGTAAATATCAACCGTTCGATCAGCCGAAGTAGATCTGAGCCGTCAGATCGTCCGAAGTAAATTTCAGGCGTCGGATCAATCGAAGTGAATCTGAGTCGTCGGAGATCAGGGGAGACATGGCGTAGATATGTGAGTTCTGGGTATAGACCCAAAGTAATTCATAGTCATCAGATATAGGGGAGACGTGGAGCAAATCTGTGGACTCCGGGTAAAGACCCAAAAAAATCCTCGATCGTCATATCAAGTGGACACGCGGCAGGATTTTGCATACTTCGAGGAGAGAGAAAAGTTGAGATTTGAGAATTCTGAAGTCTGGAGACGCAAAGGAATCGCGGTCGTTGATCCGAGGAGGACACGCGTCAGTGGATTATAACCTTCGGATAAAAATCATTGGAGAAAGGGTGAAGTTTGAGATTTGAAATCCCCGAAGTCCGAAGACCGGAGGAGATCTCGACCATTGATCGAGAAGAGGGTCACAGGACCGTTGATCTGAGTTGAAAGGTCAAACACACGAAGTGGAAGTAGGACCATTGATTGAGCAGGACAGGTGTCTACAGATCGTCAGCTCCGGAAGATTGAAGTACTAAAGAAAGCAGGGTTTGAGATTTCAAAACCCCGAAGTCCGGAATCGCGAATAGATCACATTCGTTGATTTAGGAGGGGAGGATCTGGTCCGTGGATTGGGAAAGGGCTGATCTGAACCATCGGTCACCTTTAGTGCATTCTCTTTTGTCACCTTTATCCAATCAGTTCAGTCACCTTTAGTGCATTCTCTTTTGTCACCTTTAGCCAATCGGGTTGTAGAAAGGGAGATGCAAGAACTTGGTGCAAGATTAGAGGCAATGGAGGCAGTGCAGAGAAGAGCACCTGATGTTGGAGACATCGGCGATGCAGAGAGTGAAGAAATAGAAGTCAAAGAAGCTGCAGGAGAGGATTTTGTCGAAGAACGCTTGCTGAGAGCAGTTGTTAGATTGGGACCTAGAGCCAAGATAAAGGTCCCAATGTATGAAGACAATTTAGATGTTGAAGAGCTGTTGTATTGGATAAGATCCATGGACAAACATTTCGACTATGAAGATGTCGATGAAGAGAAAAAGGTGAAACATGTTGTCACGAGGCTAAAAGGACATGCAGCATTGTGGTGGGATGAACTGCAGTCTGAGAGGAGAAGCAAAGGCAAACAGAAGATAAAGAATTGGGACAGAATGGTAGCCAAATTGAAGGCTAAGTTCATGCCCAAATATTATCAGATCAATCT
The DNA here is from genome assembly GCA_009831015.1 of Picea engelmannii. Taxonomy (NCBI): domain Eukaryota; kingdom Viridiplantae; phylum Streptophyta; class Pinopsida; order Pinales; family Pinaceae; genus Picea; species Picea engelmannii. The sequence goes on from ML799408.1 coordinate 172,086, forward strand.
GTTCAGGAAGTTGCAGAACCTGAGACAGAAGGGTATGACAGTTAATGAGTACACAGAGGAGTTCTATAGGCTGAACATCAGAGCTGAACAAAGGGAGAAAGATGAAGAAAAAGTTGTCAGATATATAAATGGCCTGAGGTATGAAGTCCAAGACGAAATCAGCATGATGTCAGTAAGGACAATGGAGGATGCTTATTAGTTTGCACTGAAGGCAGAGGAGAAGTTGACCAAAAAACAAAGTCAGCGAGGAAGAGGTAAAAGCCCAACCCCAAACAAAGGCAAGGGAGTTACCCATGACAAGGCACATAAGTCTAAGGATGAGACTGAGAAACCACATAGTCACTCGAAAAGAGGAGGAAGTTCTCGAGGAAGACAGGGTGGTGGAAGAAGTTCTTCTAGAGGCAGAGGAGGAGAAGTAAGATGTTATGACTGTGGAAAGACAGGGCACATGTCTTGGGAATGTCCCGAGAAAAAGAAAGAAGGAGGAGGTGAAACTCACATTTCAGAAGCAGAGAGAAGGAATGTTGAAGCGGAAGGAGCAGAGGATGGAACATCCTTGATGTTGAGAAAGGTTCTCTTAAAACCATAGGCAGAAGTTGAAAGGCCAGTGAAAAGGAACAGTCTCTTCAGGACAGCTTGCAAGACTAAAGACAGAGTATGCAAGGTGATAATTGACAGTGGGAGCACTGATAACTTAGTATCCACAGAGATGGTGGAGAAATTGGAGTTGGAGACAACTGCACATCCGAAGCCATATAAAGTCTCATGGTTGCAGAAAGGACACCAGGTAATGGTTACTAAACAATGCTTGGTTGAATTTAAGATAGGAGGATATAGAGATGAAATTCTATATGATGTAATTCCCATGGATGTATGCCATATTTTGTTGGGAAGACCATGGCAGTTTGACAGGGATGTCATTCATGATGGGAGGAAGAATACATACACCTTGGAGAAGAATGGTAGAACACACATGTTGTTGCCAATAGAGGAAAAGAAAGTGAAAGAGGAAGTCGACACAAGCATACTTCTCATGAGCGGGAAGGAACTCCTGAAAGAAATCAAGAAAGAATAGGAGATGCAGTTCGTTCTGGTGAGGAAACCCAGAGTTATCCTTAAAAGTACTTCGATGGATGATTTGCCTGAAGAAGTTCATGAATTGTTGGATAATTTTGTTGACATAGTGGTGGATGATCTGCCTAACTCATTGCCACCCATCAGAAGTATCAGCCACCATATTGACTTGATACCAGGAGCAAGTCTGCCAAACAAAACAGCATACAAATTGACACCTCGAGAGAATGAGGAAGTGAAGAACCAAGTCCAGGAATTGTTAGACAAAGGTTTGGTCAGACAGAGCTTTAGTCCATGTGCAGTACCAATTGTGTTGAGTCTAAAGAAGGATGGAGGATGGAGAATGTGTACAGACTCAAGAACCATTAACAAGATCACCATCAAGTATAGATTTCCTTTACCAAGAATGGATGATTTAATGGATTGTTTAAGTGGAGCAAATTTATTTTCTAAAATAGATTTGAAAAGTGGATATCACCATATTAGAATGAGAGAAGGTGATGAGTGGAAGACGGTCTTTAAGACAAATGAAAGTTTGTATGAGTGGCTTGTTATGCCATTAGGCTTAACAAATACCCCGAGTACTTTTATGAGGTTGACGAATGAAATACTGAAAGATTTCATTGGCAAGTTTGTGGTTGTATATCTGGATGATATATTGATCTTTAGCGGGACTAAAGAGGAGTATTTGAGACCCATGACACTAGTGATGAGGAGACTACAACAAGAGAAGTTGTTGATAAATCTGAAGAAGTCCTCTGTTATGAAGACAGAACTCATTTACTTGGGTTTTGTGATCTCTTCAAATGAACTGAAGATGGATCCAGAGAAGGTGAAAGTAATCAAAGAATGGTCGTCACCGAAGAGTATGTTTGAGGTAAGGAGCTTCCATGGACTAGCAAGCTTCTATAGGAAGTTCATCAAAGACTTCAGTGGAATTTGTGCACCAATGATGGATATAGTGAAGAAGAAGCACAAGTATTTTAAATGGATAGAGGAGGTCGAGAGGAGCTTCAATATACTGAAGGAGAAAATAACAGAACGACCAATTCTGGTCTTGCCAAATTTTGAAAAGACATTTCAGGTGAGATGTGATGCAAGTGGAGTTGCAATTGGAGTTGTTTTGAGCGAGGATAATAGACCTGTTGCCTATTTCAGTGAGAAGTTGAATGAGACTAAGGGAAAATACTCCACGTATGATAAGGAGTTTTATGCAATAATCCAAGCCTTGAAGAAATGGATATGTTACCTTGTCCCACAGGAATTTGTGTTGTATAGCGATAACCAGGCTTTACAATTCATAACCAGACAGGAAAAATTGAATCAGAGGCATGCAAAATGGGTTGAGTTTATGCAGAGTTTTACTTTTGTCATAAAACATATCGTTGGGAATGTTAATAAAGTTGTTGATGCATTAAGCAGGAGATGTTTGATTCTACAGGAATTTCAGGTGAAGACCTTGGGGTTTGAACACCTTAGGATATGTATTGTGATGATCCAGATTTCAAGGAAGCATACGAAGCATGCGCAAATCCTATGCTGGGAGACAGAAGCCAGTGGATAGAGTATATGATTCAAGAGGGATTGTTGTCCAAAGGCAATTAGTTGTGCATACCAAAATGCTCAATGAGGGATAACCTTTTGCAGGAAAAGCATAGTAGAGGATTGGCTGGACATTTTGGCCATGATAAAACATTTGCACAGTTGAGCAGTTCATACTATTGGCCATGTATGAGAATAGAATTGATAAAGTTTGTGAACGGATGTAGAATCTGCCAACATGCAAAAGGAAAACGACAGAACACTGGATTGTATCAACCATTGCTAATACCAGAGAGACCTTGGGATGCAATAAGCATGGATTTTGTGTTGAGACTGCCAAGAACGCAAAGAGGATTTGATTCCATATTTGTGGTGGTGGATAGATTTTCAAAGATGGCACACTTTATCCCATGCCAGAAGACCAGTGATGCAACACATGTTGCAAATTTGTTTTTCAAGGAAGTTGTGAGACTTCACGGACTACCCAGAAGCATTGTCTCGGACAGGGACACTAAATTTGTCGATCACTTTTGGAGAACGTTGTGGAATAAATTGGGGACAAATTTGTCCTTCAGCTCAGCTTATCACCCTCAGACACATGGGCAGACTAAAATGGTAAACAGGATTTTGGGAAACTTATTGAGGAGTCTGGTCACTGAGCATCATAATCAGTGGGATCGGATTCTGCCACAAGCAAGAATTTGCATACAATGACTCACCAAACAGGAGCACTGGAAAGAGCCCATTCCAAATATTGTATGGAATGCAACCCAGGGGAGTATCTGAGTTGAGAGACTTGGAACAGAGTGAGATCAAGAGCGTTGGAGCAGAAGATTTTGTTGCAGAAATGCATAAGCTCCATAGCTAGATCAGAGGACAGATGCAGAGTTCTAACCAAGAGTACAAGCGCAGAGCTGATCAACATCGCAAGGAACTTCAATTTGAAGTAGGAGATCAGGTTCTGGCACATCTCAGGAAAGAAAGGTTCCCTAGGGGAACATATAACAAGTTAAAGATGAAGAAGATAGGACCATGTAAGATCTTGAGGAAGTTTGATGCAAATTCCTATGAGATTGAGCTTCCAGATGATGTGGGCATATCGCCCATATTCAACGTTTCAGACCTGTATCCTTACAAAAAAGATGACACAGAGGGATCAGAAGATCAAGAGAAGATTCAGTGGGAGAAACAAATGCTTGTAGCAGAAAAAACACAAATGGAGAAGATCGTTGATCAGAGGATTGGCAAAAAGACCAGGAAGAAGATCTATTTTGAATATCTGGTCAAGTGGAAGGGACACCCAATAGAAGATGTTCGTTGGGAAAATGAAGTTGATATCCAGAAGCATGGAAAGTCGGTGCAGGAGCTCATGGATAGGAGTCCATGAATTTTTGTCAAGGGGAGTATGATGCAGGAGCATTGTTAGCGAGCACGCGGAGCAGGGCCACTCTACGCCTGGGAATCTTTTCAAAATCTCAACGCTGGCAGTTACGACGAATATTTTGAAGCATGCCTGAACTCAACGCCGAAAAATCTTTTGAAGCACGCTTAAACAATCACGAACGAAGTGGGAGTTTCCACTCCTGCTTTGGAATGTGACTGAACTAAAATAGTCGTTAGGTTAGGTTTTGGAGTAGACAAGTAGTCGGGGGAAAACCTTAAGGACCCTCTAAGATAAATAGAGGTTTTGTACGCCCAAATGAGGTTGTTGCAAGTTAGTAGGAGATTTCTGAGTTTTAGTTGTTTTGATTATAGTTGTAGCCATTTTTACTTTTGAATGAAGATAAGAGAGGAAAATTGACCCAATGCATGGTGTGGACATTGTTTGCAATTCCCAGTTATTATGTTTGAATGAATGAATGATTTTCGTTACGAGTAGATGGAACTATGAATGTTAGTATAAGTTTCAATTGTTTCTCTTCTGTCGAATTGGTGCAAGGTGTGCACACAGAACGCAAGGAGTGCATTGATGGGATCTGTTTAGATTCCGAAGCTCAGAAGACATAGCATGAAACTTCCCCTTTGCAAGGAGTGCAAAGTCACTGCTGCAAGGCGTGCACAGTCATCCGCAAGAACTCAAACCTTGCATAAGAATCAGTTGCAAGGTGTGCATCAAGCAAAAGGAGAATGCCAAGAGGGTGAGAATAATTTATTTTCAAGAAATCCTTCAGATCTGAGTTATCGAAAATCCCTGAAACGCAAGGAGTGCGCAGAAATTTGAAACCTTCACGAAGGCCAAGCTCAAGAGGGATAGCACTTCTCAGAAGTGTAGTCAAGGTCTGAGAGACGGACTTGCAGGAGGTTCAAAGGTAGAGGCCTTTGAAGACTTAGAAAATCTTCTAAGTTAGAAGAGATCAGAAGCTCAGAAGGAGGAGTGACGGTGGTCGTTGGATCACAATGCAAGAGATCAACAGTTGTCTGATCGAAGAAAGGTGCACGAGACGTAGCGCTTCGCACACTCAGGAGAGAGAACTCACCAAGGTTTGAGAACTGAGATTTCTAAAGCACGAAGAGTCGGAAATCTGAATTCAACCTCAATCGTTCGATCAGCCAAAACAAATCTGAGCCGTCAGATACCGTGAGTTCAAGAGGAGTCAAGTTTGAGACTTGAGATTTCTGAAGCCCCAAGAACCGGAGTGAAGTAAATCTTAGTCGTTCGATCAGCCGAAGCAGATCTAAGCCGTCAGATCGTCCGAAGTAAATTTCAGGCGTCATATCACCCAAAGTGAATCTGAGCCATCGAAGATCAGGGGAGACGTGGCGTAGATCTGTGGGTTCAAGGTATAGACCCGAAGTAATTAATAGCCGTCATATCTAGGGGAGACGTGGAGCAAATCTGTGGACTCTAGGTAAAGACCCGAAGAAATCCTCAATCATCAGATCAAGTGGACACACGGCAGGATTCCACATACTTCGAGGAGAGAGAAAAGTTGAGAGTTGAGAATTCTGAAGTCCGGAGACACGAAGGGATCGCAGTCGTTGATCCGAAGAGGACATGTGTCAGTCAATTATAACCTTCGGATAAAATTCGTTGGAGAAAGGGTGAAGTTTGAGATTTGAAATCTCCGAAGTCCGAAGACCGGAGGAGATCTCGACCGTTGATCGAGAAGAGGGTCACAAGACCGTTGATCTAAGTTGAAAGGTCAAACACTCGAAGTCGAAGCAGGATCATTGATTGAGCAAGACAGGTGTCTGCAAATCGTCAGCTCCAAAAAATTGAAGTAGGGAAGAAAACAGGGTTTGAGATTTCAAAACCCCGAAGTCCGGAATCGCAAATAGATCACATCTGTTGATTTAGGAGGGGCGGATCTGGTCCGTGGATTGGGAAAGGGCCGATATGAACCGTCAGTTCAGTCAGCACCGTCAAGATCATGAAATCGACGGTCATCTCGCATTTCGGGGATAGAAAGTGCTCGATCTTTATGATATTGAGGGCGGGTCGCAATCGAGACCACAGTTTTAGAGAAAAGACATGTGGAGGCTCCGGATGAATTGCGGGGCGAAAAAAGGTCTGACCCCAAACCACTCTTAAGTGTGCCTGCAATCGCATGTTGGCGTGAGGTCATCGCCCAAGGTCACATCTAAAGAGGGGTCGATAGAAAAGGCGCTAACGCCAACTTTGAGATTTCGTAGAACGCAAAAGGGAAGGCCGCAGGTATCATGAACCCTGCGTAGGGAGCAGAGAGGACCTGTGTTTAATACAGAACGAGACCAGCAAGGTTTTAGAGAGTCGTTCAACTCCATAATCGAAGATCCTAACCGGGAGGTCGCGCATCCCTTAGGAGAGAAGGCGGGTTTGCATCAAAGGGTCTAGCTTGGACTTCTTCTCTTTGGGTACATGAAAATACATTGGGCACCCAAATATCCTGAAGTGTTCAATCTCAGTGTTCACTCCGGTGAAGGTTTCTTTGGGAGTTATGTTTTTCAAATTCTGGTGAAGACTCTTGTTCTGAACATATATTGTGTCATGCATGCTTTTGCCCATGGAATCGTAGAAAGATTATGATCATGCATTATTACATTGGTTGTCTCAATGATGGTTCTATTCTTCCTCTTTCTCAATTAGTTCTGACTCCCTCTGAAGGATAAGCATCTTCCTTTGTTCTTAACTTGACCGGAACAAGAAAACAAGAGGAACGAGAACAAGAATATCTCCTAAAGGAGAATAATGTGTACATCTCTACAATCAAAACAATTTAAAGATTGTTGTCACAGCTACAACACCTACTTGTAATGTAGCAAACTTTAGAAATATAGGTTAGAGAAATGACAATTACAACAATCAAACCTGGACTCTTCACTTCTAGTGTGTTGTTCCTCTGAATGCACTGAGATCCCTTTGGATCCAAGACTTTAGCAAAAGGTTCTTGCGTCCTGCAATTACCCTCATGACAATGATACAAATAATATATATACAAGTGCATACATGAGGGTGTTGATATGATTTCTCCAATGGCACATGGTTGATCTCTGTCTTTTGACATCTTCATGAAGGAGGTAGTCACAATGACACCATTTTGTATCACCCACAATCAATCTTCCTTTGGAGTCTTGTCTTTCAAGAAGTTGAAGTTGCTTGATCCATCAAGCTTATCTTTCATCGTAGTTTTTTTCATCATAATTTTAGATTCTTCACAACCCTTTGTCAACTGGGCTAGAAAACCTAACAGCTAGGCTAGGCTAGCACTTTTAGGTTTTATTGGACTTATGATTGCCAACAATAAGCCTTTGAAAGATAGGAGAATCATTGGTGAGTTGAAGAGCTCCTTCAATGAGTTGCAGAAACCCTAGGGCCAAAATTTCAAAATGCTCGAAATTTCAATCTGAAGCTTGTTGGAGGTGCATTGAAGGAGGTCGTACACTCCTATGGTATTTTTAGCCCCAACGCCCAAGTGCCAAGTGTTGAAATCTCTTAGAAAGGTAGGTCGTACGAAATTTATGGAAACCCTAGGAGGGTCGTACGGTTTTGCAAGAGAGAGAAGATGGCTGAAAAATTGCTTGTGCAATGGGTTCTTCAAGACCTATGCTCTGATACCATGTTGATTTTTCAATAAGAAAGGTTAAGCATGAAGTTCATTCCATTTTTAGCATTTAACTTAACCATAACCAATAATGTTGCAGCAACCAAGATCACAAGAAGAAACATCATGCACAAGAACACAAGAAGTACCCTGGGAAACCCTTCTCAACAAGGGAATAAACCCCAGCCAAATCCTTTGCTATATTCTTCAAGAGAAAGACCTTCACCACCAAGAAAACCTAGCACACAAGAGGGATCTTGCAAACCCTATAAGACTAGCGCCCAAGAGAGGTGTGCACTTTTCCCAAGAAGGTGTACTTGCTGAAATTTCCAAACTCACACAAAAGATATATTCATCAATGGGGAATTTACCTTTACTTATATTAGACTTGACCTGTCAACATAAGTGTCTATTGGCACAACAGGGTCGACCTCTCTATCTCATAATATAATTAATATTAACCAGATTAATTATCTTTTAAATTAATTATCAATTACAATAAGGTGGGGCCGACCTGTACCCTTTACGTTACAATTAGGGCTACAGACAGGTCTAACTCTTGAACAATATAGCAAGGGATCTCATACACCCACTAGTGCTCAGCCACTAGGGGCACATCCATGGGGATGTCCATATCTCTGGCTCACTGCATTACACAGAAGAACCACTTCTTCACTAGTGCTCAGCCACTAGGATCACGTTCACTTGTTCTCGTCCACAAGCACGTCCACTCAGCAGATCTTCTTTCCCACTGCATTACACAGGAGAATTATCTGGAGTTTCTCATCAACTCTCTACCCAGAGGAGGCTAATACATCATCTTAATCTTTGTCTCATGACGATGCACCCAGCACTTTGGGATTTCACACGTTCACCTTGTGCTCAACCACAGGTACGTCCAACTCTACAGATCTCCTTTCTCACTACGTTACACAGGAGAATCATCTGGAGTTCTTCTCAACTCTTTGTAAGGAGGAGGTCATCTCTACGTTCCAGCTCTGTCTCAGATAGGAACCACACACCCCTTCTCTCTCAGGTTTGTGTCCTGGAGAATGTCTCATGTAACTGCAATCATCAACAAATAGGAGGCACTTGAGCTCATTTGTACACACTCACCTCACTCACTCTCCCAATGAAGTCTAACAAACGTTTGGAGCTGCAGTTGCAAGTTTGGAAGATGTATCTTCTGGGTGATTCTTTCTCAATATCTCTAACACTATCTAGCTTAAGATATGTGCCCTACCTTCTAATATCTATTGGTGGTATTCTTAGTGACGTCTTGGAGTATATTGGTGGTATTCTTGGTGACGTCTTGGAAGAAGTGAAACTGCAACTGCTGCAGTTGGGTATTGTTCTTGTTATGTGGTTTTGGGACTTTCTGTCTGGTACGCTATCTTTGGAGAAAGATGTGCTCTCTTGGTTATCTGTTCGTTCTAGTGTTGCTTCCAGAATCATTCTATCTAGCAAAGGTTATGGTGCGCGGGGGTGGTTGTGTGCATATGGTTGGGTGACAATATTGTGATATTGTTTATGGTTAAACGACCACATAGAATATTTTAATAGGTTATGGGCCCACACTACCTTCAGAACAGTCTAACCACTGGAAGGTAGAGCGGGAGTTCTTTGTCAAGCTCGTTGTAGCAACAGTTGCAGCTGCAACTAGGGTTTTTTATTTTGTAGCAGCAACAAACCGTAATCCAACTCTTTGGGCACCTTAAGTGAAGCATTGGACCTAATTTATAGACATTCTAGTGCGCCCTAGCCTAGCACACCCTCTGGTGTCCTCATCCAGAAAAAACATCAAGTTTGAATTCTTAGTCAAAGTCAAAATCAAAGGTTGACTTTTGGTCAAAATTGATTTTGTGGTCAAAGTTGAAATTTCAGGGTTTCTAGTTTGTTCTAATCATTAAACCTGTTTTATTTAGTTTCTAACCTCTTCTTGTCAAGATGGTGTCTAGTTTCATATTAGAAGACAAGTTGAACGACGCTACAAATGTCGAAGGTATGCACATGTATATGTTTTTCATGTTATATCATCCAGCAAAGCATGAGTGTGTTTTGCAGGGAATGTACAAGAGACCTTGTCCAAGCAATGATCTTGGATTCAGAGGAACAAGCAATTGAGGTTCCAGGTTCCAAGTTTGATTGATCAAATTCTTAAGTTTCAATTTGCACATATCAAGTTTGATAGTTACTATAGTAAAAGTAAACATTAAAGTTGTGACAACAACCTTTGAAAGGTTCTATTAATGTTAGCTATACTTGGTTGCATATAAGTACTATTGATATAGATGCATATTACACTAGTTTGCAAAATGAACTAACTTCTCCTCTAGGAGATATCTCTTGTTTTTCTCTCAGGTAGGTCACCTTGGTAATTCTACGATGACTACCATCCTTGTTACCATAGATATGTTCTTATGAAAATGTTATTGGAAATACTTTTGCTCTTGTTGTTCTTGTTACGAGCAGGTCACGGGCGATAGCTCTGAGAAGGAGCTATAGTGATGATTGCAAACATGGAGCAAATGACTCCATCAAGTGGTGAGGAACTCGTTTCCTTTTGCAAAGCAGACAGGATTAGGAGGGAGCTAATTGTCCCACATAATCCTCAACAGAATGGCGTGGAAGAAAGAAAGAATCGATCCATTGAAGAATCTGTTAAGGCAATGATGAATGACCAGAATCTATCCATGTTTCTATGGGGAGAAGTAGCTATGACAATCGTATATCTTCAGAATAGAAGTCCTCATCATATATTGAAGAAGAACATGAAGGTCCCAAGGAAGAAACTACATGTTCTCCAGAACATCTCAATGCATAACCTTCCACCTTTGAAGAAACAGACAAGAGGAAAGAATGGAAGGAAGCTATGATGGACGAATATCAATCCATCATGAAAAATGATGTATGGGAAATCATTCCTAGACCTGAAGGAAAGTTTGTAGTCACTTCAAAATGGGTTTACAAGATAAAGCATGCAGTAGATGGGAGTATCGATAAATACAAGGCAAGATTTGCGGCTAGAGAGTTCTCCCAACATGAGGGAGAAGACTATGATGAGAAGTTTGTTCCATCGTATCTCTTGCAGCATTGATGGGTCGGAGTTTACATCAGATTGATGTAAAGACTGTTTTTCTCAATGGAGTAATTTAGGAAGAAGTATACATAAAGCAACCTCAAGGTTTTGAGGTACACCCAAGAGAAACCCATGTATGCAGATTAAAGAAGGCCTTGTATGGACTCAAGCAAGCTCCAAGAGCTTGGCATGCACGAATTGACAGTTACTTAACGAGATTTGGATTTTCCAAGAGCTATGTTGATCCAAACCTTTATTACAAGGTTGTGAATGATGCACCTGTGATCCTGTTACTATATGTTGATGATTTGTTTCTGACCGGTGCAGAGCCTCTCATTATTCAATGTAAGAGGAAGTTAACCTTTGAATTCGATATGAAGGATCTTGGTCTCATGCATTATTATTTGGGACTAGAAGTATAGCAAAAGTGTGGTGAAATCTTCATGAGGCAAGGGAAGTATGTTGTAAAGATTCTTCAGAAGTTTGGGATGATGGATTGCAAATCCATGGCAACTTCCATGGCGACAGATCTGAAGAAGTTGAGAGACTCTGATTCTAATCCAGTAGACTCGTCCTTGTACCAGCAGTTGATTGGCTCATTGATGTATTTGGTTAATACCTGGCTGGACATTTTCTTTGTTGTGAACACGTTGAGCCAGTTCCAGGTGGAACCTAGACATGAGCATTGGATAGTTGCAAAGCACATTTTGAGATATATTCGTGGGACGCTAAATTATGGTTTGAGATATGACTCAAACAATGATGTACAATTGCATGGATTTACTGATTCAGATTGGGCAGGGAGTCAGCAGATGAAAGAAAGAGTTCTTCTGGTATATGTTTCAGTTTGAGATCTGCTATGATATCATGAGCTAGTAGGAAATAGAAGTCGTATGCACTCAGTACTGCAGAAGCAGAGTATATTGCAGCTTGTAATGCTTGTACGGAAGCAGTATGGCTCCGTAAGCTGGTTTCTGGACTATATGATCAGGTGTTGGATTCGATTGGTATATATTGTGATAATCAGAGTTTTGTGAAACTTTCAAAGAATCCTGTGTTCCATGACAAGTCGAAGCACATTGAGATCAGGTGTTATTTTATCCGTGATAAAGTCTAGAAGGGAGAAGTGATTCTCCAATACATCTCCACTGATGAGCAAACAGCTGATATTTTGACAAAGCCTCTATCCAAGATAAAGTTTGCATACTTGAGGGACAAGTTAGGACTTGTGGAGATACCTCCCTTGGTTGAAAGGGAGAAGATGAATTCCTCGGTTGGGAGGGAGTGTTGACATGTATCATGCTAGTACAATTTAGATATGATGCTTCAGCATTATGCTAGTACAACTTAGATATGATACAAGATGTCTTGAGACGCATCATGCTAGTACAACTTAGATATGATGCATTAGCATCATGCTAGTACAGCTTAGAGATGATGCATATGTATGAGTCACATCGTGCTAGTACAGCTTAGATATGATGTAGTAGCATCATGCTAGTACAGCTTAGAAATGATGCAGATGACTCACATCATGTCAGTACAACTTAGAGATGGTGCATTGACACCATGCTAGTACGTCTTAGAGATGATGCAGAGACATTGATCTACATCATGCCAGTACAGTTTAGATATGATGCATTCGCATCATGCTAGTACGACTTAGAGATGATGTAGATGATACTCCACATCATGCCAGTACAGCTTACATATGATGCACTCGCATCATGCTAGTATGTCTTAGAGATGATACAGTGGAGAGAATGGTCCAGGATTGACAAATTGTTGATGGGCAAACATCCTCCATGTGGAGAATGGTCCAGGTTGACAGATTGTTGATGTACCATGGACAATATTTTTTCTAGGACGTATGTCCGGATTAGAAGAATGGTCCAGGACAGCTATTCTTTTAGGACGTATGTTCGGATTAGAAGAATGGTTTGTCTCCTTGAGTTCACAGTAGTGACCAAAGTGGGGATATTGGTACAAGACAGACATTTTCCCTGAGTTCACAGTAGTGGTCGGAGGGAAAATGGTCCACGACAGTCATTCTTCTAGGACGTATGTATGGATTAGAAGAATGGTCCTTATAGCCCATGGCATGGCTTTCAACATCTGGGAGGACAATCATTCTTCTAAGACGCATGTCTGGATTACAAGAATGGTCTTTGTAGCCCATGGCGTGGCTTTCAGCATCTGGGAGGACAGTCATTCTTCTAGGACGTATGTCTGGATTAGAAGAATGGTCCTTGTAGCCAGTACAACTTAGATATGATGCATTTGCATCATGCTAGTACGGCTTAGAGATGATACAGTGTAGAGAATGGTCCAGGATTGACATATTGTTGGTGGACAGACATCCTCCCTGTGGAGGATGGTCCACGTTGACAGATTGTTGGTGGATAGACATTCTCCCTATGAAGAATGGTCCAGGTTGACAGATTGTTGATGTACCTGTTAGAATATAGAAGATTGTGCTCGTTTTACCATTAACGATACCCTCGTCACCCAACCATAGGCCAAAGCCACCCTCCGAGCACCTTGACCTTGACCGAGAAGAGAATCCTGGTAGAAATCCAATAGCCAAGAGAGGCTAATGCACCAAGCAAGAATAGAAGCTAAGCTGAACAGATGATCCCACCCAGAAGCTAGCGCTCTCTCTTTCCCAGCTCTCCCATAAACTTGCGCACCAAAACTGCCACTGCCTGCGCAGATTTGGCTCTCTCTACAACTGCTGAGATGATGAATAATGAGAACTGGCGCCATGTATTTATAGTGAACTGGGCAGGCTAACTGGGGCTGACTTCTCATTCTGGGTATCAATAAATTCATTTTAAATGTATTTATCCAACCGACAACTTGTCTAGGGTTTCCTTCAATTCTTTGCTTCCTTCCGGAGGATTCTAGTCTCGTCATAGGTCACAATAGAGGTTCGTACCTCCCGAAGCTACCATAATATTAACACTCCCTCCTAGCTAGGGAGGTATGGTCTTGAGCACAACAGACCATTCAACTGGTAGCACTACGAGCACCGTCATTATTATCCAACTGGATAATCTCCTATGACAACTGGTACAATATCAATTGATAGAACACACATGTGTCTATTCAGGTAGTACGCAACTAATCAAACCGTGAAACATAATCACAAGCAGTGGAACAAATCCACCACAGTAGTATATCTACTGTCATATATTCTTCATAACAAACATCTGATAGCAACCTGCATAGAAACAATGTTATGATAAAAAACGGAATCATCTGGGCCAATCTTTCACTCACGTCTATGAGATCTGAAAGAATATATGCCCTCAGTATAGAATATCAACAATGGGCTATCTGCCTCATCCTTCTCAAACAAGGAAGAAGGATTATTTATGATTTCTGAGCCTGGACCATTTCTCACCCTGGGTCATTCTTCCTACACTAATTAAAGTGCACCCTGGACAGAATGTATAAACCCTAAGAAATGTTTGGAACATTCCTCACCTTGGGCCATTCCTCCTACACTGATTAAAGTGCACCCTGGAGAGAATGTATAAACCCTAAGGAATGACTGTCCCTGATTGTTGAACCTGGACTATTCCCCACTCTGGGCCATTCCTCCTACACTTATCAAAGTGCCCCCTGGAGAGAATGTATAACCCTAAGCAATAACTCTCTGGACCATTCCCCACACTGGGCCATTCCTCCAACACTAAACAAAGTGTAACCTGGAGAGAATGAGTCTGCCCTAAGGAATGTTTGTCCTGCATCAACCTCCAAAACGGACCATTCTTCAAAACTGCTCACAGCTGTGAACTTCGAAGGAATGACTGCTCGGCAAGGGGGACCATTCTACTTGACCACTACTCAGAGTGACTGCCAAGAAGAATGATTGTCCTAGACCACTCCCCATGTTAACCACAATGGGAAGTCATTGTCTATGATACATCAGCAATCAGTCTGCCTCCCATGTTAACTATAATGGGAAGTCACTGTCCGTCAGAAATCTCAATCCACTTTCTGAACAGGAAAGCATCTGTCCAATCTGGACTATTTTTCAATTATAAAAATAAATAATGTTTCCAGTGCTCCCTCCTAACTAGAGAGTTATTTAAATCACAAAAATAAATGTTTTTCAAGAATATTTTTCCGTACCTTTTCCTAGCTTGGAGAATCTTCCCTTTCAGCTAAGGGAGTTATTTCCACGATCCCCATCTTCTCTCGAAAATGTTGAAATAATGTAACTGCGAAGAGCATTCTTATTATTATTGGATTAAATCCCCATTGCGGATTAATCATGTCATTATTATTATTATTGTTATTGGATTAATCCCCATTGTGGATTAATCATGTCGGTAATTGTATAAGGACCAAATCCCCTTTTGTGAATTGGTCATCGGACAATTACAAAGGGCAGAATAAGAAGTCGTCCCCAGCAGTTATTATGGAAGACCCAGAATTAATTGAAGGTGGGTTTACCCACCCAGAGTGAGAGGTCGGCCCTGCCAGTTGTGACCTTTCACACGTGCCAGTCTTGTATAAATAAGAGGATAGCGCCTCACTTCAAACACACAACTCACTTGCAGATTTTATTAAGAGGCAAGTTGCAATTACCAGTTGGAGAGAGGAGAAGAAGAGTGGCGCATATTTTGGAGAGGACTATCTGTATTGGTTTGAGTTATCTCTTGAACATTGTATTGGCAATTTATGATAAGGAAGTTTTTGCTGGGTTTTCTTCCCCTAGAGAGTTTCCCAGGATAAATGTTGTGTCTCTTGTGAATGTGTATTTCTCAGTGATCTTATTCTTATGTTGCTCTTATCTATTGAAATGCAAAGAACTATAATAATGGCATAAACATTAACAAAAAATATGCAAACTTGATTCTGGATAGAGGTTTTGTCAGGATATCTGTTGTCTGCTCATCAGTGGGGATATACTCAAGCTTTACTTCTCCTTCTTGGACTTTATCTCGAATAAAGTAGTATTTGATCTCAATGTGCTTCGACCTTTCATGAAACACTGGATGTTCAAATAATCTTATGCAACTCTGATTATCACAATATATTATGGTCGATTCTGGAGTCTGATCAAATAAATCGGAGATCAACTTCCTTAGCCATACTGCTTATGTGCATGCTTCACAAGCTGCCATATACTCTGCTTTTGTTTCCTGCTGCCCCAAGATATCATAGCGGAGCCCAAGCTGAAACACATACCTGAAGTACTCTTTTTGTCTTCTACACTTCCTTCCCAATCAGAGTCTGTGAATCCATGAAGTTGGATATCACTGGATGCAGTATATCTCAAGCCATAGTTTATTGTCCCACGAATATATCTTAAGACATGCTTTGCAGCTATCCAATGCTCTTGTCTAGGTTCCACCTGGAACAGGTTTAATGTATTTACAGCAAAGCAAATATCTGGTTGAGTATTTACCAAATACATCAATGATCCAATTAGTTGTCGATATAGAGATGGATCTACTGGATCGGAATCTAGGACTTTCACTTTTCTTATATCCGCATTCATAGGAGTCTCCATGGACTTACAGTGCATAATTCCAAAATTCTGAAGGATCTTTATTGCGTACTTTCCTTATCCAAGGAATACTTCACCACGCTTCTGCCATACTTCTAGTCCCAAGTAATAATGCATCAGACCTAGATCTTTCATATCAAATTCAGAGGTTAACTCCTTCTTGCACTGGATGATTAGAGATTTTTCACCTGTTATGAATAGATCATCAACATATAATAGTAGAATCACAGGTGCGTTATCCACGACTTTGTAATAAAGGTTTGGATATGCATGACTCTTAGAGAGACCAAGTCTTGTTAGATAGTTGTTCATTCTGGCATACCAAGCTCTTGGAGCTTGCTTGAGTCCATATAGAGCTTTCTTCAATCTGCAAACGTGAGTGTCTCTGGAATGTACCTCGAATCCTTGAGGTTGTTCAATATACACTTCTTCTTCAATAGCTCCGTTGAGAAAGGCTATCTTTACATCCATCTGGTGTAGATTCCATCCCATGGAAGCGGCAAGAGATATGATAGCTCTGATGGAGGTATACCTTGCCACCGGAGCAAAGGTTTCGTCATTACCAAAAACTTCAAGAGTGATTGAAATTGGTTCTACGGCTGCAACTGCAACTAGTTCTGAGACTGCAACTGCAACTGCAACTTAGGGTTTTGTGAGAAAACCCTAATTTTTCAAACTTCAAATTTTGAAAATCTGATCCAGGGGATAGATGCACTGAGCTGAGGCGAGTATGCTGGTGTATTCAGAATTTCGAAAATCCAAATTTTACCCCTTCAAATCTGCTCTGCGGATTTTA
>ML799408.1:221699-232324 GCA_009831015.1 Picea engelmannii
TCAGTTGCATGCTGAGTGAATTGTAAGACTTGACATAGTGACTCTATGGAGTTAGCAAGTGAATTCAATACTAATTTCCATCAGGTGATTAGAAGGACAGAATCACAACTTGAAATAAAAAATGAAAAATTAATGTGTTAATTAGTTATAGGTAGAATATGATGCCAAGTTGCTGAATGGCCAAACTTTAGACCGAAGAATGCATGTGCGTGACATAGTATCATGGGGAATGGCTATATGATTTCAAGAGGGTTAGACTTGCGTATTCTTGTTAATGAAGCAATGCAAAAATGTAAAAGTTGTTTAAATCTGATATTCAACAAAACATGATCAAATAGCTTTTTTCCCCTAATTCAGTAGCTGTAAGCTAGAACTCTGGATGACAAAATGGTCACGGAATTGTTTTAAATTAAAGTTAAATGTCTGGTGAGATTCGCTCAACACTAAATTATTGCAGTTGAAAAAAGTAGAAACTGCTCATAAAGATGTTCAAAATTACCTTTGCCATATAATGTTGGGGCAAGATTTTTACTTTCAAATCCTAAGTTATGTTTGGCACTAAAATGATCTGACATGCATCTTTAAAACCCGACACTTCAGTTGATTATGAACACACATGGGCAAGTATGATGAAATAACTTACTCCTTCATGGCATGGGTGTTGAGAGCAAAAGTTCCTTTGGGCGAGAGGTGGTGCACACAAGTTAGACAAAAGTGCTTTGAGTGAGGTTTTATCAATCACCTAAACATTTATTAAACCCATTCAAGTGAGGCTGGATCAATCACCCAAGCTTGTGACCAATGGTCCTCTGTCTTTGGGTGGACTCTTTACCAGCGATAATCTTCCGAGAAATTGACTTTCATCTTAAGAGGGCTTCGGCTGTCTGGATGCTTGTATTGAAAGGTACATAGAGTCACATTGTGGATGCCGTGGTGTGAAGCGATAGTTTTGTTTTCTGTTGATAGGATAGTGGGAGGGAAGAGGGACAACCATCCAATGTTTTAGCCTTATGGAGTCGAATTCTACAAGGAGATAAGGAGTCATTCATCTTGCTTAAGCTGTGAACCCTTGACTAGTTTGCGTAGCCACTTTTATGATGCAGATACCATCTCAAGTTCACAGTGCACAAACCTTATCATACACTAATGTTACATATGACTAGTTGAGATCCTTTGTGATGCAAGGTTATACACATGCAAGGGGATTGCCATAGGATTTAGTTTGAAGCTTCCAATTCTTGGTAGTTAGAGCATTCTTTATTTTTTATGTGCATGGGCATGACCTAAGTTCTTGGGGAGTTAGTTCCCCAAATTTTTTATACATACATTTGGGTCCTGTTGTGGGTAGTTGATGATTAATGCTCCTCAATGTGTTTTGCAGTGGTTCCAGTTGCAGATGTCATTCGTGTGCGAACAGGTTTGCAACTAATTTGCCTTATTTTGGACATATTTGTAAAATATATCTAGAAATTTACAGCCAACTTCAGCAGGACACTCTTTTCAGTGGACTTCTGAAGATTCCGTGCTCATATTTCAACAATTCTGACATTATTTTTTGAAAGTTAATAACCCTGTTTTTGACTCTGGTTAGGTGAGCGTGGACTTGAAGCAGAGAGAATGGCTGGTGGACGATCAGATATACTTTCAGGTGCACGTCAAGAGTTTACAAACAGTAACTAAATCACTTTTAGCCACTATAATTTAGTTAAGGCCTGATGCTTGAGTATGGCGGACAGCTATAAATAGATTGAAATATAGTGATTGTATGACTTTGCATGGAAGTGGTCAAACATTATCATTTATGTCAGTTGACTGTAGAGTTTAAATCTTTCAAGATTTATGTCTCTAGAGGGGATACATTGTTTAGTATCTCGATAAAATCTTATTCTGTAATAATGATTGTTCAGTTATGGCTATTGGAATTTGCATCCTTTGAAGTTGAAATGCTTGTTATAAACATTATTTCTTCCAATAATAAATCTTTGTCAGCTTTGGCATTAACAATCTGGAGTTGTAGGACTGTTTTGAAAGATAAGGTTGTCTCTGCAGACGCACATACACAGATCGGTAGTAGAGGGGAAAAGATGCTATTGGTAGTGAGTAAATATCCAATGACACATGATTGCTGTTGGTTGAATACGGTGCAGGGCTTGTATTGGATGTAGATACGGAGTTGAAGTGCACCCAAGCATTCAGAAGCATTGGGCCCATCTTTTAAGGGCTTTCTCTAACAAAATATTTGGTCAGCTATATTTTTAAGCCAAAATGAGTTACCACTTTTAGTAAAAATTTTTAGGGGGCACTGTAACACAACATATACCAAGCATCAAATGAGATGGGAACCTGTAGACAAGCAGCTTGATGCTCATAATCATGGAATGCTGACAAAAAAATTAACTATAAAATGTAGAATTTTGTTGGGTGGATCTATGTCCAAAAGACTGGAGAGCCTAAGGGTTTTCCTCTGGGATTAGCTCTCCACATTGTGTGAGAATTCATAATCTCTCATTGATTTTTGAACTAAAGGCAAATTAGTGAAGGTCCATTGTGTACAGACCATCTACCTCTAAATGAATTAACTAAATACTTTCAAATAGATGAAATAACGTTAATGACGTGTGAAGTCCCAAAAGTAGATCGTTGAGTAAATAGATTTTAGCCACATTTATTTTGACTTATCTTTGCAGGCTTTCTTAACAGAATCCTATCTGAAATGGCCTATTACCTGGATAAAATTGGTCTTTCTTTAATGAGCTGTTGGAAATGGCCCTAACATTAACAAATGTTGGCATTGCCAACTGAAAACATACCTGGTGTTAAGCAAATTGGCAGTATAATAGCCAATCAGTTGCTTTCAGGATACACATAAAGGTGGCTCAAAATAAGTATTTATTCATCGGCTACAATATACATACCAGTAGCAATAACCAAGGAAAAATTTAAGGTCTGTTATCTTATTCAATTATTTAATATAGTTGGGGATTCTTTTCTACACATGAAATAAACCACAGATGGATATGAGGAGATGATTTAAAGGAAAAATAGGTACTATTGATATGTAGATCTTGGCCAACATAGTAAGACCAGGTAATTATCATATAGAAAATTAGCTTTTTCCGATTGATGAATTCAGTTTTTAAGAAATTGATCAAGAAAAACACTTAGCAAATAATAGCCCATAAGTTTTCTGATGCTGGCCACTGTATAATTCAGACATGTTGGTAACCTTTCAATTTAATTTCCTAGCACACTCTTCAGTTGCAAAATTACCCGATCTTTCTAATGGAGATTGATAACACATAAGTCAATGGAGATGGCTGGGTTGGAAGAGCTCAATGTGCAGCTATGAGTGTGCTGAAGGAGCATGCATTGCAGAAAAGTCGATTTCTTATCCAACATGTGCTCTGCAGCCTGCTTCATATCTTTTGAGCATCATTCTTTTTCAAATTATTAAATGTTTTCCACTAAAAACACTTAATGCGAAGACTAACCTAACTCCGATTCCTACTAACTCAAACCCCACACACTAACCCAAGCCTCCATTGGGATCTTTGGAAGTTGCGGGAAAGCGGGGAGAAAGTGGTAAACTGTGTATATTTCTCTTATGAGTGACATGGTCAATTCCTCTTTATCTGAATCCAGTGCTATTAGAGAAGCTGAAAGCCAGAGGAGGGGCTACAGTGAGGGGAAAGTGAGACCTCAATATCTTTGAGATATGGTAGAATTGCAGCAAAGAAGCAGGAGAAAGTAGTGAACTGTGTATTTTTTCTCTTATGAGTGAGATAGTCAATTCTTCTTTATCTGAATCCAGTGCTATTAGAGAAGCTAAGAGCATTAAGGAATAGAGTGATGCAATAAATGCAAAATTTGCTACATTGCAGAAAAACAAGCCCTGGAATTTGGTCGAATTCTCTGAAGGGAAGAAGCCCATTCATTCCAAATGAGTCTTTTGGAAAAAATAAGGCATATAGCTCCATTGGCGGGTATAAGGCGACACTGGTGGCGAAAGGATGCACACAACAAGGAGTGGATTTTGAAGAAACCTTTTCCTCAACAATGAAAATCATCACAATCAAATTGGTGTTGGCATTGATAGTGCAGTTTGGTTGGAGCGTCTTCACATGAATATGAAGAGTGTGTTTCTGAATGGAGATCTCGAGGAAGAGGTCTACATGACTCACCGAGAAGGCTTTGAGCAGGCAGGTAAGGTGCAGTGGGTTTGCAAGGTAATTAAAGTCCTTAATGGCTTGAATCAGTCACCATGGCATGGTACCTAAAGATTGATGAGCATTTGAGAGAGCGTGGTAATTGTGGTGTGGGTAAGCCACATTAGGCTCCCATGATGTACTTGTTGCTACGTTTCATTAATATACGTGATATTTTTTACCCTCCAATTGTGTATACACCCATGTTTGAAATTTAACAGTCTCTAAGAGGTAGTAGACTAGGGCCCTGTGAAGTTAGAGCCAAGCACAAGCCCTGGACAAACACTGTGATTGTTGGAGACCACGAAGGTAAAAAGGGATAAGGTAGAGCAGAAAAATATATGGAGCTTGAGAGAAGGTTGGACAAGTGATATGGAGACAAATAAAACACTGAGTGCTTTGCTTTTTGGAAAAGTGGATGTTTTTTAAGAGGAAAACTAAGTCATTTTTTGTAAAGTTACCATGGTGTGTTTTATTCTATGCAAAAAGGTGAAAACAAAATATAATGTAAAGTCTACCAAACATGTTGTTAAAAGGAGCCTAATGGGCTATGAGCCCATGTAAGGGGAAGAGGAAATGGGACACATGGGTGGATATTTTCTACTACATGTCCATGGGAGAATTTATACACACCCTTTTTCCATTTTCTAATAAGGAAAGTCTATCGATATTTCACTATGTGGGTGTTCAAAGGAAAATACACAAGGTTCTCTTGGGAAGGCACATGTGCCTCATGCAAAGAGAAATATATAATATGTAAATTGCTTGAGAGAATCTTCTTCCATTTTCCCCTCGATTCCAAGGAACCAATAAGCTCTCCCATCTCTACCATTACTTGTAATTAAGGCAAGAGACTCATGAGCTTGAGAGATGTGTGAGTTTGTGGAAGCTAGAGGGGTTGTTGGTAGGAAAAGGCATGGGTTGTTTTTGAAGGGAGAATCCATCACTATAGAGTGGGAAAAAACACTGGTGCTGCATAGAAACCCATTACCGACATGGCTTTGTTGATACCTCGTTGCAATATGACAATGATACCATTATATTCGTTATTACTAGAGGGAAATCAACAAATAAAACCTTCTTATCTACACTAGAGCTCTCGCCAAGACATGTTACTTGAGGCACTATGTAATAGATAAGGGAAATCCCGTGCTTATGTGGTGAGTCATTGATTGAACACTGGTTGAGATGCTTGTAGTGAGAGAATTGGCTTAGTCCAAAGTATTGTGGGTTGGCAGAGGAATAAATAGATTCCAAAAGCCTTCTTTCTCCCATGTGGTCTAATAGCCTAGCTTGGGAATGACATATGTTATTGGCATCTGTAATAGATGCCTATAGATAGGACATGAATTGCTTTGCAACTAGTTTGGTGGACATGTGTTTGAAAACATGATTAGTATTGTTCTATGTTTTGGGTTGTTTATTTTTGTGTGGTATATTTATTTTTTAATTTGTGAATTTTGTTTAACATATGAATTCTATATAGCAACTTGGACATAGAATTTTGTGAATAACTTGTTTGTGACACTAATTGGGCCATGGTTATGATTTTCTATTTATGCAATGTTATTTCTTTTTATAATTGCATGTAAAGCCTGTTATGTTGTTGAAAGAGACCAGAATAGCTCACAATTGGGAAATTTGATGGATAAACTAAGAAGAAAAAATTGATGAGTGCCTTGAGGGCCAAGGGTGGCTTTTGGGTGTGTTACACCTAGACATGCTAATGTGGCATAAATTTGTGTAGCATTAATCAACAATTTACAAGAACAATGGGTAAAGCTGCGAAAGAGATGTAAGATGCAATGTGAAAATTTTCCCATATACATGGAGGGCAGAGTAGCACATATGTCCTCTAGTGTAAATTCCCATAAGTTAAAGTCTTGCAAATACAAAGACAAATAGAAAGCGATGTTAGAGGTAAACATTTTTCTCTGAAGTTTGAACTTTTGATGTTTAATTTGGTTACAAGGTGGATGTTCTTCAATTTTTTTTGGTTGAAAAGTTTATTTATTGAAGCGCTAGGCTAGACATCAATGCAATGGAGGTAGTTTTATTTCTACATTGGGCATTCCAACATTAAGAAACATGAAAATTTGATTTAAAAATAAAACTAGATAGCTACTTGAAACCAAAAACTAGACCTTTGAAAAAAGAGATGCATTGAGGAACCCATACCCATTTGTTTTTGATGGATAGAATATCCAAACGAGATGCATGGAAAAGATAGGTGGTGGAAACTTAGAGATCACTAGGAGTGCCTAAAGCAAGGCATTGCAAGTATATTGGTGATCGTCTATTGCATAAGAAAATAATATTTTGGATGGCAACCATAGGATTGGAAAATTTGTTGGCAAGGAGAAGTTTCAATGGCAACCATAATGCCAAGAGATTTTTCGTTGGTAGGGAGACATTGCTAAGTGACAAAAATCATCATTGGTGGTGAGAGTACACTCTAGGAGACAAGCACAATGTGAGATGTTTATTAATGTTTGCTTGAAGGTGTTTCCTAGGTGGGAGTGAAGATTACATTATACCAAGGTATCATGCTTGTCTAATGAACACGTGATAACATCGATTCTATCTTTGGGATGAGGGTGATGGCAATTTGAGGTTTTGGAGATGTAGTTGGAGACATGTACCTAGGTCTTTCTTCTAGTAAACTAGTGGGCACAATGATTGGTTACTTAGATGACTCATTGGATGGGAGTTTACTAGTATGCAAAATTTCGATTTCGAGTTACGTTTTCACTACTATAAAAGACTTTGAAGGATCAGTGTTTTGTGTTGGGGGGGATAATGAGTTTCCATTGCAATTTTTTGATTATGGGTGGGGGTGTTAGAATATGATACAACAATTTATATACATAATGTTATGTAACTCACTTAAGTAGCATGCGATCAATGCTATATTATAAAGTTAGGTTGCATAACCACCTTAACCAACCTAGGGGTGTTATATATATTGATGAACTAAGAGATAATTTTATGAGAGGGTAGTGCTTGTAATGTTGGTAGTCCACCCAAGATTCATTGATGTTCTTGTTGCAAAATATCATTGATACAAGTGACATTTATTATTCTCTCCAATTTTGTGTTTATTATTGTGATGTACCTATATGTGAAATTTAACAATCACAACATTGCATGTAAAAGTGCTCAAAAGTGAATCACACCTATACAATACTACTACTTTAAGTGCTAAATATTGCAATCTCTTGATATAAGGACAAGTTAAAAAAAAGTTGGCAAAACTCATGGTTCAAAGTTAACTTTGTTCTTATTAGATCCACATTCTCATCATGGATTGGAGATATACCATGGCCACTTAACTTTTTTTTTAATTCTTTTATTATCAAAACATCTCACTTGCTTACAATTGTCAGGAAATGAGATACACTTCCACACTAAACCTAGCAGAAGAGAAGAATAATTTAATCAAGAACATAAATGACAAAGCAATCACATAGTACATGGAGATTTTACCCTAGAAACCCAAACCGGGAAAACCAACATTCCTTAAGCATTCCGCTCTCTTGTTGTCTTATTCCTTTTTGAATAAAATGTTACATGTCTAACCTTGGTCCACACCTAAGACACAATCAACATCATACCCTCTTGCTTGTGCAAGAACAACCCTGTAGCCAATCCGACTTACATCTGCATGACCAACAACCTACATCTAAATATTTCTCTAAAGACTTGATTATCATCATTAGCCTTTATGGCCTTACAACACGCCTCTTTATAGGCTTTACAACAAACAAAACCCTAAAGACATGGCGCCAAAAAACGGTTATAGATCCATGCAAATCATTGACTACAAATCCCACAAATCTCGAGATTCTGTTACAGTCTACTCCAAGTCAGAGTACCAGTCGACTACCAGTCGACCTTCATTCGGTTTTCAGTCGGTCGCCACACGCCCGCCTGTTGACCTCTTGTTGGTTGACCTCTTCGACTTGCTGTCGATTCCTTTACCATGTCGAACCGCCTCGTCCTTTGACTTCGAATTTACCCGGTCGACTAACCTCGACCTTCGACTTGCTGTCAATACACCTCGACTCTCGACCTGCTGTCGATCCACCTCAACTTCGACTGTTAGTTGATTCACCTCTACTAGACTTTCATTGCAAAGATTACAACAACCCAACATTCTCCCACTTGTTGTCTTCTTTGCTGAAACCATGAGATTCCTGAACTTTCGTTCACAGACCCAGGGCAACAATGCCCATTGTCTCTCTGCACCAAGAGAACTTCACAACCCTCATAGACTTGGTCAACGAGTCTGCTATGTTTTCCAATGTGTCTACTTTCTCCAGTAGCACCTTGTTACTTTCCACTATATCTCTTACAAAATGGTATTATACATCAATGTGCTTAGTCTTCGATTGAAAAGCAGGGTTCTTTACCAGAAATATTGCGCTTTGACTGTTGCAAGTTACCTTCATAGCGCTCTGCTCAAACCTGATTCCTGAACACAATCTTTGCAACCATACTGCTTCTTTTCTTCCACGAGTGGCCACCATGTATTCAACTTCTGTTGTTGATAAGGCTACAACCGCATGTCACTTACTCATCCAACTTATTGCTCCACTAGACATCTTGAAGACATAACCGCTGGTCTATCTAGATCTCCAGCCTAGTTGGCGTCGACAAAGCCATGCACATTTAATTTACCACTGTCACTTCCAGGTCTTCCTTGGTAGCATATAGCATAGTCCTTCATGCCACACAAATACCTGAATACTCTCTTGACAACTGTCCAATGCTCCTTTCCAGGTGTCGACATGTACTGCTCAACACTCCCACTGCATGGGCAATGTCTAGTCGAGTGCAGACCATCGCATACATTAGACTACCAACAACACTTGCATAGGGAACACATGCCATGTCCTCTATTTCTTCCTGTGCCTTTGGACACTGTTCAATAGTTAGCCTTGCTCCCACACGAATTGACACCTTCATCGATTTGTAATCCTGCATGTTGAAACGTTTCAGAACTGTTTCAATATACTTTGTCTGATTCAATTGGAGCTTTCTAGCAGCTCGATCTCTCTTAATATCCATTCTCAGAATGAAGTTAGCTGCACCAAAATCCTTCATGTCAAACTTGGAGGATAGTTGCTTCTTCACCTCCTTTATTGTGTCCATACTATTTCCAATCAGCAACATGTCATCGACATACAAAGCTACATATATGAAACGCCCATCTTCTTCCTTGGAATATATGCAGTGATCAACTTTGCTTCTCACAAATCCTAAACTAAGGATGTATGTGTCGAACTTCTGGTACCACATTCTTCGCGATTGCTTTAGACCATAGAGGGATCTTTTCAGTTTGCACACCAACTCTTTCTTTCCCTTTACTACAAATCCTTAAGGCTGTTTCATGTAGATTTCTTCTTCCAGGCCCCCATGTAGAAACACTGTCTTCACATCTATTTGTTCTATTTCTAGATCAAATGTTGCAGCCAGAGACATTAATACTCTAATGGAAGTTAATTTTGCAACAGAGGAAAAAATCTCATCGAAGTCGACTCCCTCGACTTGGAAATATCCTTTCGCTACCAATCGAGCTTTGAACTTCTCGACTTGTCCTGTGACATTCATCTTCTTCTTGTATACCCATTTGCTACTGATGAGCTTTCTTCCACTAGGCAACTTGAATAAATCCCATGTCTCATTCTTGTGCAAGGATTCCATCTCTTCAACCATTGCGTCCTTCCAACGTTTACCCTCTACCGAGTTGATTGCTTCACCGACCGACTTGGGCTCATCGTCGTTGGTAGTTAGCACAAATGCAGAACGAAAGTCGGGTGGACTATACCTTTCGACTGATTTTCTTACTCTTTCTGACCTCCTTACTACCAGAGTCTGTTGTTCCACCTCTTCCTTTGACTCAATCGACTCATCTGAATCATCCTCTTCGTTCATCAGCTCAAACCACACCATCTCAGGATTATTCTTGATCTGAACAATTTCTTCAGGATCATAGTTACCTCTGACTTCTCGGAAGACCACATCTCGACTGTACACTGTTTTCCTTGATGCAAGATCCCATAGCTTATATCATTTCATTCCTTCTTTGTACCCAATGCCAAATACATTTGACTGCCTTCTTGTCCAACTTACTCCTCTTTTCCTTGGGAACATGGACAAATGCATCATAGCCAAATACTTTAAGATGTGAAATATAAGGCTTCTTAGCCAACCATACCTCATGTGGAGTTGTGTCGACTAGCGCCAATGAAGGAGACATATTCACCTGATATCTTGCAATGTCGACTGCCTTCGCCTATAATTCTTGTGCGAGCCTAACACCACTGAGCATGCTCCTTGCCTTGCCCATCAAAGTTCTATTCATTCTCTCAACAACTCCATTTTGTTGTGGGGTATATGGTGATATTTTTGTGTGCT
>ML799408.1:255273-269180 GCA_009831015.1 Picea engelmannii
CATGATTAATCCTCAATGGGGATTAATCCAATAACAATAATAATAATAATGACATGATTAATCCACAATGGGGATTTAATCCAATAACAAAATAATAATAATAATGCTCTTCGCAGTTACATTATTTTAACATTCTGAAGGTAGTGTTGGCCCATAACCTATTAAAATATTCTATGTGGTCGTTTAACCATAAACAATATCACAATATTGTCACCCAACCATATGCACACAACCACCCCCGAGCACCATAACCTTTGCTAGATAGAATGATTCCGGAAGCAACACTAGAACCAACAGATAACCAAGAGAGCACATCTTTCTCCAAAGATAGCGTACTAGACAGAAAATCCCAAAACCACATAACAAGAACAATACCCAACTGTAGCAGTTGTAGTTTCACTTCTTCCAAGACGTCACCAAGAATACCACCAATATACTCCAAGACGTCACTAAGAATACCACCAATAGATATTAGAAGGTAGGGCACATATCTTAAGCTAGATAGCGTTAGAGAGATTGAGAAAGAATCACCCAGAAGATGCATCTTCCAAACTTGCAACTGCAGCTCCAAACGTTTGTTAGACTTCACTGAGAGAGTGAGTGAGGTGAGTGTGTACAAATGAGCTCAAGCGCCTCCTATTTGTTGATGATTGCAGTTACATGAGACATTCTCCAGGACACAAACCTGAGAGAGAGCCCCTGAGAGGGGTGTGTGGTTCCTATCTGAGACAGAGCTGGAACGTAGAGATGGCCTCCTCCTTACAAAGAGTTGAGAAGAACTCCAGATGATTCTCCTGTGTAACGCAATGAGAAAGGAGATCTGTAGAGTTGGACGTACATGTGGTTGAGCACAAGGTGAACGTGTGAAATCCCAAAGTGCTGGGTGCATCGTCATGAGACAAAGATTAAGATGATGTATTAGCCTCCTCTGAGTAGAGAGTTGATGAGAAACTCCAGATAACTCTCCTGTGTAATGCAGTGGGAAAGAAGATCTGTTGAGTGGACGTCCCTGTGGACGAGTACAGGGGAACGTGATCCTAGTGGCTGAGCAGTAGTGAAGAAGTGGTTCTTCTGTGTAATGCAGTGAGCCAGAGATATGGACATCCCAATGGATGTGCCCCTAGTGGCTGAGCACTAGTGGGTGTATGAGATCCCTTGCTATATTGTTCAAGAGTCAGACCTGCCTGTAGCTCTAATTGTAACGTAAAGGGTACAGGTTGGCCCCACCTTATTGTAATTGATAATTAATGTAAAAGATAATTAATCTGGTTAATATTAATTAAATTATGAGATAGAGAGGTTGGCCCTGTTGTGCCAATAGACACTTCTGTTGATAGGTCAAGTCTAATATAAGTAAAGGTAAATTCCCCATTGAGGAATATATCTTTTGTGTGAGTTTGGAAATTTCAGCAAGTACACCTTCTTGGGAAAAGTGCACACCTCTCTTGGGCGCTAGTCTTCTAGGGTTTGCAAGCACCCTCTTGTGTGCTAGGTTTTCTTGGTGGTGAAGGTATTTCTCTTGAAGAATATAGCAAAGGATTTGGCTGAGTTTTCTTCCCTTGTTGAGAAGGGTTTCCCAGGATACTTCTTGTGATCTTGGTTGCTGCAACATTATTGGTTATGGTTAAGTTAAATGCTAAAAATGGAATGAACTTCATGCTTAACCTTTCTTATTGAAAAATCAACATGGTATCAGAGCATAGGTCTTGAAGAACCCATTGCACAAGCAATTTTTCAGCCATCTTCTCTCTCTTGCAAAACCGTACGACCCTCCTATGGTTTCCATAAATTTCGTACGACCTACCTTTCTAAGAGGTTTCAACACTTGTCACTTGGACGTTGGGGCTAAAAATACCATAGGAGTGTACGACCTCCTTCAGCGCACCTCCAACAAGCTTCAGATTGAAATTCCGAGCATTTTGAAATTTTGGCCCTAGGGTTTCTAGGGTTTCGCTAATTTATGCAAAAATTTCAGTATTAGGGTTTCTACAACTCATTGAAGGAGCTCTTCAGCTCACCCGTGATTCTCCTATCTTTCAAATGCTTATTGTTGGCAGTCATAAGTCCAACAAAACCTAAAAGTTCTAGCCTAGCCTAGCCGTTAGGTTTTCTAGCCCAGTTGACAAAGGGTTGTGAAAAATCTAAAATTATGATGAAAAAAACTATGATGAAAGATAAGCTTGATGGATCAAGCAACTTCAACTTCTTGAAAGACAAGACTTCAAGGGAAGACTTATTGTGGGTGATACAAAATGGTGTCACTGTGACTACCTCCTTCATGAAGATGTCAAAAGACAGAGATCAGCCATGTGCCATTGGAGAAATCATATCAACACCCTCATGTATGCACTTGTATATATATTATTTGTATCATTGTCATGAGGGTAATTGCAGGATGCAAAAACCTTTTGCTGAAGTCTTGGATCCAAAGGGATCTCAGTGCATTAAGAGGAACAACACACTAGAAGTGAAGAGTCAAGGTTTGATTGTTGTAATTGTCATTTCTCTAACCTATATTTCTAAAGTTTGCTACATTACAAGTAGGTGTTGTAGCTGTGACAACAATCCTTAAGTTGTTTTGATTCTAGAGATGTACACATTATTCTCCTTTAGGAGATATTCTTGTTCTCGTTCCTCTTGTTTTCTTGTTCCAGACAGGTTAAGAACAAAGGAAGATGCTTATCCTTAAGAGGGAGTCACTTGACTCAGAGGGAGTCAGAACTAATTGAGAAAGAGGAAGAATAGAACCATCATTGAGACAACCAATGTAATAATGCATGATCAAAATCTTTCTACTATTCCATGGGCAGAAGCATGCATGACACAATTATGTTCAAAACAAGAGTCTTCACCAGAATTTGAAAAACATAACTCTCGAAGAAACCTTCACTGGAGTGAAGCCTGAGATTGAACACTTCAGGATATTTGGGTGCCCAATGTATTTTCATGTACCCAAAGAGAAGAAGTCCAAGCTAGACCCTTTGATGCAAACCACCCTTCTCTCCTAAGGGCTGCGCGACCTCCCGGTCAGGATCTTCGATTTTGGAGTCGAACGACTCTCTAAAACCTTGCTGGTCTCGTTCTGTATTAAACATAGGTCCTCTCTGCTCCCTACGCAGGCATCACGATACCTGCGACCTTCCCTTTCGCGTTCTACAAAATCTCATAGTTGGCGTTAGCACCTTTTCTCTCGGCCCCTCCTCAGATGTGACCTTGGGCGATGACCTCACGCCAACACGCGATTGCGGGCGCACTCAAGAGTGGTTTGGGGTCAAACCGCTTTTCGCCCCGCAATTCACCCGGAGCCTCCACGTGTCTTTTCTCTAAAACCGTGGTCTCGATTGCGGCCCACCCTCAATCTCATAAAGACCAAGCACTTTCTATCCCCGAAATGCTAGATGACCGTCGATCTCACGATCTTGATGGTGCTGACTGAACTGACGGTTCAAATGGGCCCTTTCCCAATCCACGGACCAGATCTGCCCGTCCTAAATCAACAGATGTGATCTATTCGCGATTCCAGAGTTCGGGGTTTTGAAATCTCAAACCCTGCTTTTTTCCGTACTTCAATTTTTCGGAGCTGACGATCTGCAGACACCTGTCTTGCTCAATCAACGATCCTGCTTCCACTTCGGGTGTTTGACCTTTCAACTCAGATCAACGATCCTGTGACCCTCTTCTCGATCAATGATCGAGATCTCCTCCGATCTTCGGACTTCGGAGATTTCAAATCTCAAACTTCACCCTTTCTCCAATGAATTTTATCCGAAGGTTATAATCGACTGACACATGTCCTCTTCGGATCAACGACTGCGATCCCTTCGCGTCTCCGGACTTCAGAATTCTCAACTCTCAACTTTTCTCTCTCCTCGAAGTATGCGGAATCCTGCCACTTGTCCACTTGATCTGACGATCGAGGATTTCTTCGGGTCTTTACCCAGAGTCCACAGATTTGCTCCACGTCTCCCCTAGATCTGACGGCTATGAATTACTTCGGGTCTATACCTTGAACCCACAGATCTACGCCACCTCTCCCCTGATCTCCGACGGCTCAGATTCATTTCGGGTGATCTGACGCCTGAAATTTACTTCGGACGATCTGACGGCTCAGATCTGCTTCCGCTGATTGAACGACTGAGATTTACTTCGTATTTTTGGCTCTTCGGGCTTCAGAAATCTCAAGTCTCAAACTTGACTCCTCCTGAACTCACGGTATCTGACAGCTCAGATTTGTTTTCGCTGATCGAACGATTGAGGTTGACTTTAGATTTCCGGCTCTTCGGGCTTCATAAATCTCAGTTCTCAAACCTTGGTGAGTTCTCTCTCTTGAGTATACGAAGCGCTAAGTCTCGTGCACCTTGCTCTGATCAGACAACTGTTGATCTCTTGCACTGTGATCCAACGACCACTGTTGCTCCTCCTCCTGAGCTTTTGATATCTTCTAACTTAGAAGATTTTCTAAGTCTTCAAAGGCCTCTACCTTTGAACCTCCTGCAAGTCCATCTCTCGGACCTCGACTACAATTCTGAGAAGTGCTATCCCTCCTGAGCTTGGCCTTCGTGAAGGTTTCAACTTTCTGCGCACTCCTTGCGTTTCATGGATTTTCGATCACTCAGAAATTCTTGAAAAGAAATTCTTCTCACCCTCCTGGCGTTCTCCTTTTGCTCGATGCACACCTTGCAACCGATTCTTACGCAAGGTTTGAGTTCTTGCGGACGACTGTGCACGCCTTGTAGCAGTCACTTTGCACTCCCTGCAAAGGGGAATTTTCGTGCTATCTCTTTTGAGCTTTGGAACCGAAACAAATCCTGTCAACGCACTCCTTGCATTCTGTGTGCACACCTTGCACCGATTGGACAAAAGAGAAACAATTGAAACTTATACTAACATTCACAGTCCCATCTACTCGTAACGAAAATCATTCATTCATTCAAACACAATAACTGGGAATTGCAAACAATGTCCACACCATGCATTGGGTCAATTTTCCTCTATTATCTTCATTGAAAAGTAAAAATGGTTACAACTATAATCAAAACAACAACTAAAACTCATAAATCTCCTACTAACTTGCAACAGCCTCATTTGGGCGTACAAAACCTCTATTTATCTCAAAGGGTCCTTAGGGTTCCCCCCGACTACTTGTCTACTCCAAAACCTAACCTAACGACTATCTTAGTTCAGTCACATTCCAGAGTAGTAGTGGAAACTCCCACTTCGTTCGCGATCGTTCAAGCGTGCTTCAAAAAATTTTCCGGCGCTGATTTCAGGCGTGCTTCAAAATATTCGCCGTAACTGCTAGCATTGAGATTCCGAAAAGATTCCCAGGTGCTGAGTGGTTCTGCTCCGCGTGCTCGCTAATGATGCTCCTACATCACCCTTCAAGGAGAAAGGATACATTTATGGGATAAACAATGAATCTTTGAAGACATTCTAGATCTACATCCCTGGTCAGAGAAATATTGAGACAAGCAGAGATGTTGTCCTTGCAGAAGAGATAGCCTTTCAAAGATCCAAAGAATCTCAGATGGAGATTGACAGTGAGACAATACCTTCTCCCCCGTTAGCATTTCAGAGGGAGACAAACATTATTCCAACTGGTCCAGTTGATATGTCCAAAGATATTGTAGTAGGGCATAAAAGGCTTGCCTAGGCTCCCTCTGCAGGAGGGAGAGGAACATACAAACCCCTCAAGGCACATCCCGAGAAAGGAAAAGAGATTTTTGAGCTATCCTTTAGTGAAGAGCCACTTCATTGATTTTGAGCCTCCTTGTCTTGGAGAAGCAACATGAGAACATGTATTGCAAGATGCCATAACAAAAGAATACCAATATATCTTAAAAGAATGATGTTCAAGATATTGTTCAGAGACCAGAAGGGAAGTCTGTGGTAACTTCCATGTAGATCTATAAGATCAAACATGCAGCTGATGGAAGTGTCGAGAAATACAAAGCGAGATCTATAGCCAAAGGATTCTCACAAACAAAGGGAGTTGTCTATGATGAGACACTTGATCTAGTAAGCCCGATACACTTCCATTCGTACTACCATCCATGAGTTGGAAACTATATCAGATGGATGGATTCTTCATAAGTTTGGGTTTCATCAAGAGTATTGCTGATCCAAACATATATTATTACAATGTTGGTGAGGAGAGCCTAATTTTGATGACTTATTCAGAAAGCCTTGTTGTTGGATACAAGTAAGCTTTGACATTTGATTTCGAGATGAAGGATATGAGTATGATGCACTACTTCTTGGGACAAGAAGTATGACATAGGACCGATGAGATTTTCCCAAGTCAAGGAAAATATACAGTGGGAATATTAAAGAAGTTCAGTATGACAAAATGCAAATCCACGACGATGGATTTGAAGAAAATGAATGATGATGATTTAGACGAGATTGATCCACAACTGATTGGATCACTGATATATCTGGTTAACACCATACTTGATTCATGCTATGAAGTGAATGTACTTAGTCATTCCATGAGTCAATTGAGATAGACTCAATGGACATCAATGAAACATGTATTGAGATATCTACGAGGTACAATTAGATATAGCCTGTGATATGTCTCCAGTGTAGACTTGAGTTTGCAGGGATATGCAGAATGGACAGAAAGTACAGTGGACCGAAAGAGCACATGCGATTGTTGTTTTACCGTGAAGTTCGCCATGGTTTCCTGGTGCAACAAGAAACAAAGCCCTGTGCCCTTGAGTACCACAGAAGCAGAGTATGTAGCGTCGAGTGTGCGAAGCAATATGACTTCTCAAGCTTCTGACATATTTACTTGATCATGATATGGATCCTATGATGATAACCAAAGTTGTGTGTAAAGCTCTTTGAGAACCCAATGTTTCATGATAAATCGAAACACGTTGAGATAAAATATCATTATATCAGAGACATGATGTAGAGGAAAATAAGTACACATGCAGTGCCTTCCTACACATGAGCAGATTGCAGCCATATTCACCAAATTAAGTTGGTGAAGGATACCTCCCTAGTTAAGAGGGAGTGTTGATAACTATAGTCAAGACAAAGTTCAAAGTACATCCGTGTGAGACTTGGCATGATAAAGAATGCCTCCCTAGCTGAGAGGGAGTGGGTATGATTGCAGCTACGTGAGACATTCTCCAGGACACAAACCTGAGAGAGAGCCCCTGAGAGGGGTGTGTGGTTCCTATTTGAGACAGAGCTGGAATGTAGAGATGGCCTCCTCTTTACAAAGAGTTGAGAAGAACTCCAGATGATTCTCCCGTGTAACGCAGTGAGAAAGGAGATCAACAGAGTTGGACGTACATGTGGCTGAGCACAAGGTGAACGTGTGAAATCCCAAAGTGCTGGGTGCATCGTCATGAGACAAAGATGAAGATGATGTATTAGCCTCCTTTGAGTAGAGAGTTGATGAGAAACTCCAGATAAATTTCCTGTGTAATGCAGTGGGAAAGAAGATCTGTTGAGTGGACGTGCCTGTGGACGAGCACAGGTGAATGTGATCCTAATGGTTGAGCACTAGTGAAGAAGTGGTTCTTCTGTGTAATGCAGTGAGCCAGAGATATGGACATCCCCATGGATGTGCCCCTAGTGGCTGAGCACTAGTGGGTGTATGAGATCCCTTGCTATATTGTTCAAGAGTCAGACCTTTCTGTAGCCCTAATTGTAATGTAAAGGGTACAGGTTGGCCCCACCTTAATGTAATTGATAATTAATATAAAAGATAATTAATCTGGTTAATATTAATTATATTATGAGATAGAGAGGTCGGCCCTGTTGTGCCAATAGACACTTTTGTTGACAGGTCAAGTCTAATATAAGTAAAGGTAAATTCCCCATTGAGGAATATATCTTTTGTGTGAGTTTGGAAATTTCAGCAAGTACACCTTTTTGGGAAAAGTGCACACCTCTCTTGGGCACTAGTCTTCTAGGGTTTGCAAGCACCCTCTTGTGTGCTAGGTTTTCTTGGTGGTGAAGGTCTTTCTCTTGAAGAATGTAGCAAAGGATTTGGCTGGGTTTTCTTCCCTCGTTGAGAAGGGTTTCCCAGGATACTTCTTGTGTTCTTGTGCATGATGTTTCTTCTTGTGATCTTGGTTGCTGCAACATTATTGGTTATGGTTAAGTTAAATGCTAAAAATGGAATGAACTTCACGGTTAACCTTGCTTATTGAAAAATCAACATGGTATCAGAGCATAGGTCTTGAAGAACCCATTGCACAAGTAATTTTTCAACCATCTTCTCTCTCCTGCAAAACCGTACGACCCTCTTAGGCTTTCTAGAAATTTCGAACGACCTACCTTTCTAAGAGGTTTCAACACCTGGAACTTGGACGTTGGGGCTAAAAATACCATAGGAGTGTACGAACTCCTTCAACGCACCTCTAACATGCTTTAGATTGAAATTCCGAGCATTTTGAAATTTTGGCCCTAGGGTTTCTAGGGTTTCGCTAATTTCTGCAGAAATTTCAGTATTAGGGTTTCTGCTACTCATTTAAGGAGCTCTTCAAGTCACCAGTGATTCTCCTATCTTTCAAAGGCTTATTGTTGGCAATCATAATTCCAACAAAACCTAAAAGTGCTAGCCTAGCCTAGCTATTAGGTTTTCTAGCCCAATTCACAAACGGTTGTGAAGAATCTAAAATTATGATGAAAGATAAGCTTGATGGATCAAGCAACTTCAACTTCCTGGAAGACAATACTTCAAAGGAAGACTTATTGTGGGTGATACAAAAGGTGTCATTGTGACTACCTCCTTCATGAAGATGTCAGAAGACATAGATCAACCATGTGCCATTGGAGAAATCATATCAACACCCTTAGGTATGCACTTGTATATATATTATTTGCATCATTGTCATGAGGGTAATTGCAGGACGAAGGAACCTTTTGCTGAAGTCTTGGATCTAGAGGGATCTCAGTGCATTCAAATGAAGAACACACTGGAAGTGAAGAGTCCAGGTTTGATTGTTGTAATTATCATTTCTCTAACCTATATTTCTAAAGTTTGCTACATTACAAGTAGGTGTTGTAGCTGTGACAACAATCCTTAAATTGTTTTGATTCTAGAGATGTACTCATTATTCTCCTTTAGGAGATATTCTTGTTTTGGTTCCTCTTGTTTTCTTCTTCCAAACAGGTTAAGAACAAAGGAAGATGCTTATCCTTCAAAGGGAGTCATTTGACTCAGAGGGAGTCATAACTAATTGAGAAAGAGGAATAATAGAACCATAATTGAGACAACCAATTCAATAATGCATGATCAAAATCTTTATATGCTTCTATGGGCAGAAGCATGCATGGCACAATATATGTTCAGAACAAGAGTCTTCACCATACTTTGGAAAACATAACTCTCAAAGAAACCTTCATTGGAGTGAAGCCTGAGATTGAACACTTCAGGATATTTGGGTGCCCGATGTATTTTCATGTACCCAAAGAGAAGAAGTCAAAGCTAAACCCTTCAAGGAGAAAGGATACATTTATGGGATAAACAATGAATCTTCGAAGACATTCTAGATCTACATCCATAGTCAGAGAAATATTGAGACAAGCAGAGATGTTGTCCTTGAAGAAGAGATAGCCTTTCAAAGATCCAAAGAATCTGAGATGGAGATTGACAGTGAGACAATAGCTTCTCCCCCTTCAACATTTCAGAGGGAGACAAACATTATTCCAATTGATCCAGTTGATATGTCCAGAGATATTGCAGTAGGGCATAAAAGGCTTGCCTAGGCTCACTCTGCAGGAGGGAGAGGAACATACAAGCCCCTCAAGGCACATCCCGAGAAAGCAAAAGAGATTTTCGAGCTATCCTTCAGTCAAGAGCCACTTCATTGATTTCAAGCCTCCTTGTCTTGGAGAAGCAACAAGAGAATAGGTATGGCAAGATGCCATAACAAAAGAATACCCATATATCTTAAAAAGAATTATTTTCAAGATATTGTTCAAAGACCAGAAGGGAAGTCCGTGGTAACTTCCAAGTAGATCTATAAGATCAAACATGCAGCTGATGGAAGTGTCGAGAAATACAAAGCGAGATCTATAGCCAAAGGATTCTCACAAACATAGGGAGTTGTCTATGATGAGACACTTGATCCAGTAAGCCCGATACACTTCCATCCGTACTACCATCCATGAGTTGGAAACTATATCAGATGGATGGATTCTTCATAAGTTTGGGTTTCATCAAGAGTATTGCTGATCCAAACCTATATTATTACAATGTTGGTGAGGAGAGCCTAATTTTGATGACTTATTCAGAAAGCCTTGTTGTTGGATACAAGTAAGCTTTGACTTTTGATTTCAAGATGAAGGATATGAGTATGATGCACTACTTCTTGGGACAATAAGTATGACAGAGGACCGATGAGATTTTCCTGAGTCAAGGAAAATATACAGTGGGAATATTAAAGAAGTTCAGTATGACAGAATGCAAATCCACAGTGATGGATTTGAAGAAAATGAATGATGATGATTAAGACGAGATTGATCGACAACTGATTGGATCACTGATATATCTGGTTAACACCAGACTTGATTCATGCTATGAAGTGAATGTACTTGGTCATTCCACGAGTCAACCAAGACAGACTCACTGGACAACAATGAAACATGTATTGAGATATCTACAAGGCACAACTAGATATAGCCTGTGATATGTCTCCAGTGTAGACTTGAGTTTGTAGGGATATGCAGAACGAACATAAAGTACAGTGGACCGGAAGAGCACATCCAATTGTTGTTTTACCATGAAGTTTGCCATGGTTTCCTGGTGCAGCAAGAAACAAAGCCCTATGCCCTTGAGTACCACAAAAACAAAGTATGTAGCATCGAGTGTGCGAAACAATATGACTTCACAAGCTTCTGATAGATTTACTTGATCATGATATGGATCCTATGATGATAACCAAAGTTGTGTGTAAATCTCTTTGAAAACCCAGTGTTTCATGATAGATCGAAACACGTTGAGATAAAATATCACTATATCAGAGACATGATGTAGAGGAAAATAAGTACACATGTAGTCCCTTCCTACACATGAGCAGATTGCAGACATATTCGCCAAATTAACTTGGTGAAGGATACCTCCCTAGTTAAGAGGGAGTGTTGATAACTATAGTAAAGACAAAGTTCAAAGTACATCCGTGTGAGACTTGGCATGATAAAGAATGCCTCCCTAGCTGAGAGGGAGTGTTGATGATTGCAACTATGTGAGACATTCTCCAGGACACAATGATCCAGGTGGATATTGGTGGCCGCCCACCTTTTTCGACTGGCTCAAAACATTTTTTTGGCAATTTTGGCAATTTACTATTTTTAGTAGGTTTTAACTTCCAGGGCCATTTTGAGGGGCCTAAATGAAGGTTTTTCGAGATCGAGGTTCTCAATGATAGCCAAAGGCATGATTGAGCCCCCAAATTGAATCTCCTTGACGATACCTTTTCAACGAGCTATCATACGCCTAAAACGGAGATCGTATGCAAAAGTTACGACTCCGGGAAGTTGATGTATTAACTTACCCAAACGGGGCCCACATGACTTTTGGCGCTTCATATCCTAGGGTTAGGTTTTTGGATATCTAGGGTTTTTGGCATTCCTGTTTATTGTAAAAAGGTCTTCAGAGCCTCATTTTAATCATCTTCTTGCGAATGCGAGTAGCCGTCACATCTCTTCTAGAGATAAGCTGCCACCATTCTAACGAGTCTTTCACTCTGTATTTTTACAGTCTTTGTACATTTCTTTCATTAATAGAAATCATGTATTACTGTATATCCGTGTTTATGGTTGCATTTCTGATACATTTATGTTATATTATTGAATATCTGTGATATCTCTGTGCATTTCTTTATTATATCTCCGATCTCATTTCGTGCCGAAAATAATCCGGATCAGTGGTATCAGAGCAGGATGTTCTTGATTGTTTTTTTCAATGCATGTCTCCGACGAGGTCCGAGTATAACAAGTTGGTTCTCGAGCTTGTCTCTCTTGAAGACAATCGATCTCGCACACCCAAGAAACCCTCAATGGCGGAAGAAAAGAAAAACGACGGAGCATACGATCCTATCAATCTGTTGCTTGAGCAAGCTCTCACGCGATAGAGGGACAAAATGATGGAGAATTTTGCCCACATCCTTCAATGCCTGCCGATGGCATCAGGCGCATCTTCATCAAGCGACCACTTTGGAGGCACCTCGCCTTTCAAGGTGCACGGTAATTTTGATATTCCTGTATCTGAAGGACAGATAGATGCAGAAGCCCTAGAAAAATGGTTAACTCTGCTAGAAGATTATTTCTCTGTTCACAATTTTTCCGACAAAGAAAAGATCACCTTCGCACTCCTTAAAGCTCTCCCTCATGTCAAACATTGGTGGGAAACTTACTGGGAGCAAAGTTCTATAGAGGAGTATGGAATATATGGGGCCGATCACACTTGGGATTTTTTTGTGGATGCGGTAAAGGAACAGTATTACCCTGTTAGCAACTATGAGGACCAATACATGAGATGGACCACACTACGACAAGAGAGGGGCCAAGCAATTCCAGAGTTCACCAATACCTTCCATACCTTGCGCACCAAGCTGAGTATTAAAGACTCTGAGCGACATTTGGTTCTGAAATACCGTGGGGCTCTACACAGATACATCTAGACTGAAATGGATTTTCTGAACATCTCATCACTCGGTGATGCTAATCGATATGCTGCTAAAATTGAGAAGGAATTTAAGAACCAGAACAAACGGGAGTTCGGGTCTGCAAATCCGCAACAACCAAAGTATGACAAAGACGACCCTAACAAACAGTCTCCTGAAAACCAGTCCAAGACACAGTAAAAGAAGGGTCACGAGAAGACACAGAAGGACACCGGAAAATGGTGTGAGTTCCACAAAATCCCTTGGCACAACACCGATGAATGTCGCTCAAAACAGTCATTGGTGGCCGAGATCAAAGACTAAGCCGAACCCTGATTCAGAATCTGATTCTGAAAATAATGGTAAAGGACAGATCATTGACGCGGACCCCACTGCTATTGTCGCGATCGCAACAATTCATCCAGAAGAACCAACAGATCCTAAAGAGGGGGAGCGCCTTTTTCATTCACAGATGTGGGTGAAGGGGACCCCACTGCATTTTATTTTTGATAGCGGAAGCCAGAAGAACCTCATTTCAACAGAGGTCGTCAAACAATTGGGATTGTCGACAACACCACACCTGCAACCATACAACATCGGGTGGCTTCGCCAAGGACAAGATCTTCGTGTCAGCCAATAGTGTCGATTATCATACGACATCCAACCTTTCAAGGATGAGGTATTATGTGATGTTGCCCCACTGGATGTCTGTGATGTGCTCTTAGGCCAACCATATATGTGGAGACGCCATGCTGTTTATGAGTCTCGACCCCGTAGTGTCATTGTTACTTTGGGGGGTCATCTCTACAGAATACCAAAGGTAGTTCCGACTACTGTTCCACCTAAAAAGTGTCGCAAGGTAGTATCTCATACTGCAAAATTCAGCTTCTTCACAATCTGTTCAAAATGAGAACAAAAGGACACTGCAACCACTACAACCTTGCCCCAAGCACCTTCTATCCAACAGAAGCAGATCGACAAGGTTGCAACAAAGCGCAAAGATTCCTTCTGCACACCGTCCTCTCATGTGTCTCGACTTGTTGAACAACCTCAACCTCAACAGGTTCGTGACAGACTTCCACAAACTAAGCAACGCGACGTCACCAACAATACAAGCAACTCACCAAGATGCAGATCCAACAAATGCTTTTTCCCTCTCCCCCGGGAACTCAACGCAATGGAGACCATTGCTTCCTAAGGAGGGAGGATTGATCCAGGTGGATATTGGTGGCCACCCACCTTTTTCGACTGGCTCAAAACAATTTTCTGGCAATT